>JABUQX010145081.1:22500-30000 GCA_015478945.1 Trachelipus rathkii | reverse complement strand
TACCTCCAAAAGCCACCACTGATATATATATATATATATATATATATATATATATATATATTTATAAATAAGTAATGGGTGGTGTTATATATATATATATATATATATATATATATATATATATATATATATATATATATATACTGACGTTTTCTTGCAACTGTTCAATAATACAGACTTCTCAATCAGATCGCTACGTATTAATTGGTAACCATAGGGATGCTTGGGGATACGGTGCGATTGATCCCTCCAGTGGTACTGCTCAAATGCTTGAAACGGCTAGAGTTTTTGGAACTTTTCTTAAAGAAGGTAAGAATTTCTTTTTTATTTAGAAATATACTATGATAAAGTTTTAATATATTTAACTTTTATAGTAACAACTTGTTTTTCAGGCTGGAGACCACGCAGGACGATTATATTTTGCTCGTGGGCAGCAGAAGAGTTTGGTATAATTGGTTCCACCGAATGGGTTGAAGTAAGTTGAAGCTTTCAAAACACCTCTAATAAATATAGGCTAAAAGGGTCACTCAATTTAAAAATAAACTTTGCTTTTTAGGAAAATGTTGACAAACTACAGTCCAGAGCAGTTGGATATTTAAACTCGGATTCATGCACTTGGGGACCTGGATTTAACATCGATGGAAGCCCACTTATGCAGGACTTATTTATGAATGTTACAAAACTGGTAATTTACCCCCTGGCTAATAATTTAGTAAAGTTAAAAAAATATATATATTATTGTTATTGTTATTGTTATTATTATTATTATTATTATTATTATTATTATTATTATTATTATTATTATTATTATTATTATTATTATTATTATTATCCATTTAAACAAATTTCTGAAAAAATATTTTATTTATAAATCTTTATTTATAAATACAATAATTACATTAGTATTTTCAATATTTAAGGGAAAAAAATCAAAATCAATTTTGAATGAAAATGATATTTTCTTTTACCTAATAAGCATAAAAGAAAGTAAGGAAATCGTATACTTTTCTATTATAGGATGTACTAAGCTTTATATTGTTAACAGATTCCAGGAGTGAAGAATAGTTCAAAAACAATGTTTGAAGAATGGAGAGAATTTGGTGAGAGATCCAGTCCAAACGCTAAGGAATATCCAATGTAAGTAATAATAAATAATCGGAGGTCTAATCGAGTAGTTCCCATTGACTAAAAGAAGTAATAGGTCACAAAGAGATGTAAATAGATAGGTATAAATAAATAAATAAAGACAGACAGACAGACAGACAGACAGACAGACAGACAGACAGATAGATAGATAGATATTTTAGGTTCAGGAATACCATAGATTCCTTATTTTGCAAGGGAATTTGCACATTTAAAATGACACCCATTCTGTAGGCTTTGCTTGAACTTAATTGCTTTTGTGAATTAAGTTTAGTACTGTAATCAAATATTTTTCTTAAAACTTATTCTTAGTCCGAGGGCAACTACAGCAAAAACAAGAAGTGTATCCACACGAGAAAAATTTATATATATATATATATATATATATATATATATATATATATATATATATATATATATATATAGAAAGATATACAAATATATATATATTATAAATAAATATATATAAAAAAAAATATATATATATATATATATATATATATATATATATATATATATACAAAGGTGGGCATTAACGCGTTAAAGCGTTAATCCGTTAATTAACTCGTTAATTTTTTCGTTAACTTTTAACGCTTTCGTTAATTTCGAAAAGAAGTAACGGACTATTAACGAGTTACATTTGTGAATTAACGTTAACGAGTTAAAATTTTCCCTTACATCCGTTAACCGTTACCTTAATTTACGAGTTTATAAAAAATTTTCTTATCAGATTTTAAATTGTATTAGATTAGATTTCGATAAATAAACTTTTTTTAAAAATATAATATATATATATATATATATATATATATATATATATATATATATATATATATATATATATATATATATATATATATATATATATATATATATATATATATATATATATATATATATATATATAATATATACGAAGGTTAATATTTTATTTACTGATATAGGGTCAATAAAACGTAAATTTTTTACGTTATAAGCCTAAAATGAATAACAATTTTAGTTAAAAGCTAAATGTTTTAAACAAATAAAAAAATAAATAAAAAAAAAAAAATATATATTTTTAAATAAATAAAATTAAAATTAATGAAATCTGGAAAAAAAAGTTTAAAACAAAATAATTTTTAAATAAATAAAATTAAAATAAATAAATAAAAAAAAAAGTTTTAAAACAAAATAATTTTTTAACAAAAATAAAAAAGTAATAAAAAGTTTGAAAATAAGTAAAACTTTTATTCAACGAGCTAATTTTTATGTCATGTTTATACAAAATGATATCCAAATAATTTTGTCTAAAAAAACTCCCAAAAAAAGACAAACAGAAAATATCCCATCTCAACTTCGCCAGTAGGAAAATCATATCCACTCCTCAGAAAGGGTGTCCTAAGTCCGAAAACTCTAAAGTAGGGGAGGCTTACAGCCATCCTGAGGGGTTAAAAAGGTCAGAGTCGCTTCTTCGGATTTTCTTTCCTTTAAAAGTTAAAAAGAAAACACTTCCCCATCAAGATCGTTCCTTCAGGAATTAAACCTGAAGATGCCTCGAGTTCGGAGGCGGAATATTGCAACGACCAATTTAGTCTTCAACTATGGTTTAAGTCCTGAAGGAACGATCTTGATGAGAAGTGTTTTCTTCTTAACTTTTAAAGAAAAAAAAATCTGAAGAAGCGACTCTGAGAGGAGAAGTCTGCAACTTTTACCTTTTGATCCTCCAAGATTTAGAATTTTTCGGACTTTCGGACACCCTTTCTGAGGAGTGGATATGATTTTCCTACTGGCGAAGTTGAGATGGCATATTTTCTGTTTTTGTCCTTTTTTGGGAGCTTTTTAGACAAAATTGGTGAAGTGACTTATTGTGTTGAAATTTTATTTTTGGCTTTAATATTACTTTTTATAATAGTATATTTATATAACAAATTATTATTATTATTATTATTATTATTATTATTATTTTTATTATTATTATTATTATTATTATTTTTATTATTATTATTATTATTTTATTATTATTATTATTATTATTATTATGATAATTATGATAATTTATTATTATTATTATATATTATTATTATTATTATTATTATTATTATTATTATTATTATTATTATTATTATTATTATTATTATTATTATTATTATTATTATTATTATTATTATTAGCTAGCTATTCTGGTTAGGATCATTTCATATTATATATAGTTTTAATTTATAGTTTATCTATTAAATATAAATTTGAATATGAAAACTTATAATAATTACTTCATGGGGTCAAAAGACGAAAACGTCCCCTTATTATTATCATTATTATTATTATTATTATTATTATTATTATTATTATTATTATTATTATTATTATTATTATTATTATTATTATTATTATTATTATTATTATTATTATTATTATTATTATTATTATTATTATTATTATTATATAGAAATTAGGAACAAAACCAAGATGTTAATGAATGTTCAGAAAACTTTCCATATATTAATGCGGTTTTTAATGTATTTATATATTTAAATAAGATAGAAGTGAACAAAATTTAATTCTTCCCTAAATTTATTAAAATAATAGAAATTTTAAAAATATACTTTTTCAATTAATCGTCATTGTCAAAATTTACTATAATCGTCATCTTCATCGTCATCGTAAAAAATTCTTAATCGTTCCATCACTAATATATATATATATATATATATATATATATATATATATATATATATATATATATATATATATATATATATATATATATATATATATATGTGGCCCTCTAATTATTCGAGATTCTTCTTTCTCAATTGGCCACAATGGAGGAATTTTAATAACGCACCAATTCGTAAAGAGTTTATTATTGCATCCTAAATTACTGGTCCCAAAAAACCTATATAAAACAATGGAAAACACATTATAAATTAAATGTTCTTTAAAATAATGAGTTTACTAAATATTAAATAAGTAAGTAATTTTTTTAATTAGTTAATTAGTAATTAATATAATATTCCAAATATATCAATATAAATATTTCATGAATACAGAAAAATCATTTAAAATAAATACATCAAAAATTTTCCAATATTACAATTCATATTTTTATTAAAAATAATAAAAGTATTAATTGCAATATAATAATTAATTACAATATATATATTTCAAAGATAATTAACAAATATATTTCATTAGTATGTCAAACATCTTTATTTTTAAAACAATAAAATATTACAAAGTAAAGGCTGTAAATATTTTTACAAGATTATTCTTATTATTATTATTATTATTATTATTATTATTATTATTATTATTATTATTATTATTATTATTATTATTATTATTATTATTATTATTATTTAAAGTAATTTTAATTGTTACCTTTGTCCAAACGATGGAAATGTTTTTAAGTGAGTAAGTGAGAAACTTCCTTTGCTCGTCTCACTGATATTTAATCTGTTTTCTTTATATTTAATATATTATAATTAAAAAGAAAAAAGGAAAAACAATATACATCTTTGTATATTATATATGATATAAAATATCCTATATAATATGTTCAAAGAATGCATATTATATATATTTTAATTTTAAAAACTTCTATTAAAAACTTCTATTAATTTTCGCGCCTTGACAACACTACTTAGCGCTATTCTTTAGCTGTTATCTAAGTGGTTGTTCGACCCAAACAAATGATTTTTCCTATGATCCAACCCTTCTTAAAAAATCGTTTTCTCCAAAACCCTCTCTAATCCCCTACTCTAATTCTCTCTAAACCCCTAAAGTTTCTCCCTCTCATTCCCTCACCATTCTCTCGGTCTTTCAATTCCTTTCCTGAAGTGACGTCAAAAATAGATTTCTTGAAATAAATCTAGATTTAAATCTAGATTGATTCCTAGATTTAGGAATAGATTTAGGAATGGATTTAGGAATGAGACCATTCCTAGATTAGGAATCATGATTCAAAGACTTATTTCGACATCCTGTTTACAATTTTACGAAAAGAAATGTCGAGTCAAACAATAAAAAAGGTATTAAATGAAAAGTTATTTAAACAAAAATGTTGAAAGGTAGAAATGTAAACGAAACTTAAGAAATGGATTATGAAGCAAAATTTGTTTTTGAATTGTACGTTTTAAGTATCAACAAACTGAGTTTTTTGTTTCAAATATTGTGAAATAATTTTACAATAAGGATTTTACAATAAGGACTCTGCCTCAGAAAATTAAAATTCATAAGGATTTTAATTCTAATAGTATTATAAACATACAATTCAAAATAAATGCAGAAAGGGTATTAGTCATGTAGAAAGGATATTAGTCCAAATTAGCAATATTAGAATATAATTCCACTTCTTGAGAAGTAGATCGCCTATATGGAATAGGTGGTGGCATAGGAGGTTTGGGTATTAATGATTGTCTAAATTTTATGGGAGGTTGTACCAAGGGTCCAATTTCAATTTGATTCTGTGGGGAATTTTGAACTGGGGTTACCTCTAATGGAATTGTTGAAATGGGTATATTTTGCAATGGAATATCTTGGGGTTCTTCCTCTTTTGATTATTTAATTCTTTCAAACATTTTCTACACAATGCTTTTCTATAAGACCAAGTCAAATAAATAATCACTATGATGAAAATGAATAAAATAATACTAGATTTCCTCCACCGATATATGGGATTAATTTAACTTGAGAAAGATATGGAGTTAATGGGTGGATGGTATTATTAATGTTGTCTAGTCTTTTATTCCACTGAACTTCCTTCATTATTTGAAATTTTGGAAACAATGCTGAAGAGATGTTGGGTAAAGCAACATGAGTTAAAAAATTAAACAAAACTTTATCAGATTGGGCAATTAATGAAGTTAATGAAATATTTTTCTCTAAATGAATGGGGTTTTTAAATTGATAATTAGCAGAGGTAAAAGTACAACCGTGAGGAATATTGAAAAAATAAAATTATTTATATGCTGTACTGAATGGGGTCTTTCGCAGGATATAGAAGCTCTAATTTTTTCTGCAAAAGATATAATAGTGAAATGTCCTAGTGTTACTGTGAAGGGTTCTTTTGATTTAAAGATAGCTATAGGACATGACGAGAAATTAGTAGTATAGTTAAGCAAAAGCGATAGCAAGCATGTTTTGTCATCAATGGATGTAAAAGGTTGTGATTGAGGGCAAACTGCTGTTTTCCCTAGGTTACGACAATAATCGTGAACCGAATTTCGCAAATAAGTATATTTCCTTTGACCATAATTAACGAAAAGGTAATTATTTGGTGTATTATACATTATTCGAACGGACGTTTCTTTGAATGGAATGAATGTTGGGAATGGAATTAATTTTTTATAAAATAAATTTCTCATTTGAAATGAATGGAATTAATGTAATTAATTCAAATGGATTAGTGGTTGATTTTATAGTCCATGAGTATGTCAAAAATGAATGATATGTTGTCGCTTCTAATGGTATGATAGGATGTAATTTTGTAGTTTGTGTCATTTCTAGTATATATGGTAACAAAAAGATGGGTGAATAAAGTTGATCATTAGTTATCTTTGTTTTAGCTAATTGTAATGAAGTGATAACTAATTGATGTAACATTGTAATACTATTAACTGAATGTTCAACTAATGTAAGTAATGATTTGATACTACCTAGCTGATTGAGTATGTGGTTGGTTGCTAGTGATTTGTGTTGAAATGCAATTAATTTTTGTAGGTTAAATTGAAATTCTGATAATGTTTGGGTATTTGCCTTTAATTGTTCTTTAAGTTCATTAACTAATAAATTTGAAGTACTCGCAAAGTTTCCTAATATATTTATCTTTTTTCTTAAAAATTTGATTTGTTTATCAGTCGCGGTACCAAATAAAATATTAAGTATATCTCCTCCCAATTCGAAAGCAGCTCTTTTGAATCTTGTTTGTGAGTGAACCCATGGCAAGCTCTTAATTTCAGCTAATTTAAGGGATATTACTTTAGTTCTAATTTTAATGAGTTGAAATTCCCATTTATGTGCTCTTTGATTTATAGAAATATTAATAAAATTATCATTAAACGCAGGTAAAAATCTATCTTTTAAAGTATCTACCATTTTGATGGTTCTATAAATAGTGGTTTTAATTTCTGATGGGCATTCTAAAGATACAATCAAGTCAAGATATCCTTCGATAAAACTTACTTCACCGGAATGATACAAAATGATACCTGGCAGTACTCTTGTTTCTTCATTAACCCTAGAACGGGTTGTTTGCTTTTTTGAAACCCAAACGGGTTTTCCGGTTTCACAAACCCCAGAGGAAAAAATACACTTAAAACTAATTAAACAATTTTTTTTTTAAAATTTATGACACGTTTACTTCTTTAACATCTT
>JABUQX010145081.1:10000-20000 GCA_015478945.1 Trachelipus rathkii | reverse complement strand
TATTTTTATTATTCTAATATTAAAACGAAATTTTTCGATTTTTATTTTGTTTTCTTTTTAAAATAAAAATAATAATAAAAACATGTTACTAATAAAAATAAAGTATATAAATAAAAGTATATAAACGTTGCTATTTTACGAAACGTAAAATTAAAATTTTTCTATGGTTTTTTTTTTTTATTTTTTTAGTTTCAAAAGAAAAGAATGACCCCTGGGGCAAAAAAAAAACCGAATTCGTAACGGACATAATAAAAATATGGAAACTTATACTTAAAAAATAAGAGTAGAAAAGTGTAAACATGTGTTTTGTGTAATATATTGTAATAGAAATATAAAACTTAAAACTAAAGGTTATGAACACAAATAAAATAAAATAAAATATTTATTTACAAAAAGATTTCTTACAATTCTAAGAGATTTTAACTCTTAGGAGGCAAGTAGTGGAGTGTATTTCCTCTTCTAGTCATCTCTAATGGCAAAACAACTGGAGGTCTCTTTAACATTGGTTCAGACGACTCTTTTGTTGTTTTATCAGTTCTTGGTGATCTTGGTGGTAGAGGTGGAGGAGATTCTTGCTCTCTTTGCCTTGTTTGGCTTCTTGTAACCCTTGGTTCCACATCCCTCGGACCTCTGAATTGCTGGTGAGGTCTATACGACGGATCTTCTTTCCTATCATCTCTTGGACCTTCAGATGTTGATAAATCCATTATTTCTTCTGGAGGTGTTACCTCATCATCTTTGGGAAGTGCTTCAGAACTTGGCACATTATCCCCTACAGTTCCATCTGCAAGTGGTGTTACCAAAGTATCCTCTTGTACTTCTGCAATGACAGGCTGTTCCTCGTGTTCAGAACTGTCTGAAATATATGAATCCTCTTGTCTGATTGGTGATAGAGACGGTCTATATCCTCTTACTTGAGTTCTTGTTTGTGGAGTAGAATTAATCAATCTACTTCCTTGAGGAGTATCAGGTATTCTTTGATTACAAGAAGTTTGTGTTTCTACTACAGGATTCTTTTGTTCTTGTGTTGAATCCTCTGGTATAACATATTGTTCATCATAAAAATTAGGGGGAATCCACGAAGAAGTGGTTGGAGATTCTTGATCATCTACCTGTCGATCTACTTCTTCAGGTTCCATACTTGTTCTTTCTGTTGTAATTTTTGGGGAATCCAATGTTTCTTGAATTGCATCTGGATTCCAAATCTCATCATTATCAAATGAAAAATGAGATTCTGTAATCTTTTCTACTGGAATTATCTTTACATTATCCCGGTGAACCGGAAATAATTTTGTTGAATTTAAACAAGAAAGCATAAGCTTATTTGGCTCCTTTATTTGATTTACAATAAAAGGACCTTCAAATCTTTTGTTCAATTTAGAACTCTTGTTCTGGTTTCTTTACAGCATTTACAAAAACATAATCGCCCACTTTCAATTCTCTTTGTGTGGCATGTTTGTGTTGCTGTTCCATAGCTTTAATTGTTTCCTTTTCTAGATTTTCTCTAGCTAAGTCTCTTATTGCTTCCATTCTTTCCACTACGACATCTACTTCATCTGATATGAATTTTCTATTTTCCGATTTATTTGTAAATGGAGAGACATAATCAGGCATCTCGTAGGGAAGTCTCTTTATATATCCATGCAGGACAAAATGTGGAGATGATCCAATTGATCGATTATACGATGTGTTGATAGCTATTTGAGCAAAAGATAAGTATTTTGACCAATCTCTATGATTATCCTTTACGAAATGACGGAGGAAATTTTCAATATCTGCATTCAATCTTTCAACTACACCATTTTGACTTGGTTTGTAGGGCAGAATATTAACCTTTTTTATCCTCCAAGCTTTACATAGCTCTTTAAAGGCAGCTGAAGTAAATTCTGGGGCATTGTCCGAGGCTAAAATTTCTGGGCTCGAATGCCGACATATTATTCTTTCTTGTAAAGCTTGAGCAAATTCTTGGCTTGTTCTTGATTTACAAGCGACTAATTCGCAATATCGTGTCAAAACATCTCTGAATACGAGAATGTGTTTGGCACCTGAAACTGAACATGTGGAAGTTTTCCCATACTTGGTCCACATGTACCTAGAAAACGGAGTATAAGGAAGAGGCCATCTGTTGATTTCAGCTTTTGGACCTAGGACCTTTAACCTTAGCACATGACACGCACTGAGAACAGTACTCCTTAACTAACTTACTTAGATGAGGAAAAACGTATCTTTCTCTAACTCAGTCCTTTGCTGTCCTCCATGCCCACTTCCAAGTGAAGAATGGCAATGATCAATTACTGAGTAGATCATGCTATCTGGGACCTGTATTACATAAGGTTCCTTTCTAGTTGCATAATATAATACTTTCTTATGGAAAATATGTGGATAAGTTTTAGGGTTTTCCTTAGCCCACTTAACTAATTCTTTTAATCTAGGGCAATTCTCTTGTTCCCTATTAAAAGTTTCTTTCGTTAAAATAAAATCTTTTCTTGGTAATATCTTTTCTCCTTTAAAGAAATAAACGTTTGGAGCTTTTGCTGGATGCCTACTCAAATAATCAGGCGGTATGTTAGTTTTTCCCGTCTTATACCTTATAGTTGGCGAAAAACTGTTCACAAACAAATTCCAACGGGCTAGGCGTCCCGTTTGTTGTTTGTTGCGAAATATAAAGCAAAGAGGTTGATTATCAGTTAATATGGTGATGGGATAACCAAACACCGTATTTTTAAACTTCTGTAGTGAAAAGACAACAGCCAAACATTCCTTTTCTATAATATCATAGTTGAGTTCACTGCCTCTTAACACTCTTGACACAAAAGACAACGGTTTTTCCTTGCCGTCATCTGACATTTGGTAAAGAACGCCTCCTATTCCATAGTCACAGGCGTCTGTACCTATAAAAAATGGCTTGGAATAATCTGGAAAAGTTAACTGAGGTTGAACCACCAATTTCTCCTTTAAGAGTTCAAATGCTTTTTGGTGTTCTTCCTTCCATTCAAACTTAACATTCTTTTTTATTAAGTTATATAATGGTTTCGCAATTAGTGCAAAATCACTAATTAAAAAGCGAAAATACGAGAAAAATCCTAATAAAGATTGTGTTTCCTTAACACTTGCTGGAGGGACGAAACTCTTCATCGATTCTATCTTCGCTGGATCCGGTGAAATTCCGTCTCTTCCTATTTTAAATCCTAAGTACAAAACCGAAGTTTGTAGAAAATGACATTTAGTCAATTTAACTCTTAATTTATTTTCTCTAAACGCAGTAAAAACTTTCTTTAAGTTTTCAAAATGTTCTGCCTTATTTTTACCCATGATTAAGACATCATCTAAATACACTTGGGCAATAGGTCCTAATAAATGGTTCAACGCGACTTGCATTGTCCTAGCATAGGTACTTGGGGCATTGCGGTGCCCAAATAATAATCTGGTTGGGCAGAATAATCCTTTCCTTGTACGGAAAGCCATTAATTTCTGTGTTTCTTCCTCGACTTCGAGGGAATGGTAAGCATCTATCAAGTCACAGCTAGTAAAAATTGTACTACCACCTAGGGACGAAAATATCTCGTCAATCGAGGGCAATGGGTACACATCTGGGACGCTGAAAGAGTTTAAATACCGATAGTCTATACAGACTCTTGGTTTGTTAGAGTTCTTTTTGGCCACCACCAGTAGAGGTGAACTATGTGGCGAATAGCAAGCTTTAATATATCCTTTCTTTAAAGCTGCATCTGTAAAATTATCTATGTCTTCCAAGTAGCGATGTGGGAGACGATACTGTTTTCTGAAAATGATTTTTGGAGCATCTGGAGTAAGTTCTATTTCAAACTTCTGTATGGGACACACAGGAACTGCATCATCATCTAGAGCAATAACGTCCTTGTATTCCATTAACAAATCAAGAAGTTCTTCTAAATGCTCAGGTTTCTGTAAAATAGAAACATCTGCTTCTTCTTTACTTAAATTATCTGTAATAATTTCTCTGTATGCATTCTTCAACTGTTTATTTGATAAATTTTCTGAGCAGGTTACTATACATGTAGATCCTATCTGCTTATTCTCTGTAGCAATAGCAGTTTTATAAAAATCTTTTTCAATAATTTCTAAAATAGGATGACACTTCCCTATGTTTTTATTTCTTCTTAAATAAAAAGGCTTGTCACTTAGATTAATATAACTCAAAATAACTTCATTGTTTCTTACTGGGCATACAGAGTTTGCAAAATATAATGGCCCTAAGGAAAAAGCAGGTGTTATTAAACACTTCTTTTCCAGTTTCAAATCTTCTTTACTCTCAGGTCTGACTTTCAAGTAACCATAAGATTGAGCAGGTGCCATGGTTTCTTCTATTAATAACAATTGAACTTCTATTTCTTCATCTGCTATGAAAGGTCCTTCCTTTACCGGAGGAAGTTGTGAATTTTCTTTGTTCTCTTGATGAACAATATTATTCTTATTTATTTCTACCTTTGTAGGCTTTTCCAATGAGCCTTGAGTAATAACTCTCTTTGTAGGCTTTTCAATAGAGCCTCTCTTAATTACTGGTTTACAATTATCACTGTAATTGTTTAATTTAAATTTGTCATTTATATTAGAATTATTATTTATATCTTTCTTAGTTATCTTTTCCTCTTGATTCATGAGAAAATAACTTCCTAACCTGGCAAAGATTTTAACTTTAATTTCGTTATCCTCTTCTTTAAGATTTAAATGTGATGAAGAAAGGTCTATGGTTATAGGTAGATTAGCTAAAATACTTGTACCTAATAAAATTCCATTCCAAGCTCCAGTGCTTCCAGTCTTACACACTAAAAAGGTAACTGGGTAATACTGTTGGTGTAGTCTTAAAAGTAGATCAACTTCTCCTATAGGATGGATCATCTGAGTTCCAATCCCTTGAACTATAATACTAGCTTCTTTAAGAGACAGTTTGAATCTTCCTTCTCTTTCTATTTCCTTTAATCTATCCAACGATATCAAACAGGTTGTGCTCCCCAAATCTAGTAGGCTATGAACTTCAACCTCGTTCTGACCTTTTGCTGGAGTCAAAAATATTGACAAAAAATAATGACATCCCAATTTTGGGGGTCTAATTCCTACACCAAAGAAGCTAGAGGTTACTATAACACCTCTCTTCTTTAAGCTTGAAGTATTTTCTTTAATTACTGTTCTATTTACCTTTTCTTCATTTAAATCTTTGCCAGAACTAACTCAAAAATTTGGTTCTCTTGTAGAAAGATCGGGTTGAAAAAACTGTTCGTTCTCTTCTTCTTCATCTTCAGCTTCAGATATTTCTTCATGTTCTGGATCTGCTTGATGATTAGAGATCAGGTGAACTCTGGTCGTTTTCTTAGGACTCTTACCTTGATAGCTACGCTCATTCTTTGAGTAAGAGTTTGGCTTTCTAGCATTTGAATCATTTTTAATCTCGACTCTTCGAGCTTTGACCCCATTATCAAAATCAGTGGGGTTATTATATGGTATTACCATATTATTTTCATTTTCATTAGGGATCCACACAGGGGGGCATTCCTGCAATTAGACGTCGAACCCCGGGCATGGAACTTTCTACATACTCTACAATATGTGGTATTCCAACCACAGTTTCGGGAATGGTGACCTAAAGATTCACATTTTAGGCAATAGTCCATTGACTTTATTTCTTTACTGGAGAGTTTCTTAACTACTCCCTTATTAGGTCTTATATTTGGAGAAGGGCTTGTCCTTTTTCCTGAAAATTTAGAAGTATTCTTTTTATTACTCCATTCCATGGTTCTGTTCCTCATGGAAGGGTTATATGTAGTTCTTTCTTTTCTAACTTCACTGTTATTAGTGTTGTTGTTTTCTGTATAGAATACTCTAGCTGTATTTCTTCTATCTTGTTCTGCTCTATGGTTAGTTTGGAACAAGACTCCTTCTTCTATCTGGCTGAGTTTCTCCAAAATTTCTACGAAACTCAAATCTGGATTAAAGACTTTTAAGACTTTTTCTCTAAGTCTTCGATGATCTCTGAGCTCTTCCATACTCTCTAAAATCTTAGTCATAATTAAGATATTTATCTGTTGAGAAGTAAATCCAAAAGAAGTTTCTATATCTATGAGTTTCCTCTGATATTCCCAAAGGAGATTTTTCAAGTCCAACATGAATTCAGTAAGAGTTACATGTGGTCTCCTTTGAAATTTCATGAACTGTTTCAATAAACAGAAGATTGTCTCGGTTTTTTCTGGTTTGAGAAAAATCTTCAGTTGAATCAAGAAGTCTTCTAGGGTCTTACACCTCGAGAAGCTATTATCTTTGAGAATGTACTGGCGGGCCTCTGATGTGAAATCAGAAGAGATTGTAGTCTTAGCATAGTCTATTTTCTGTCTTTCAGTTATTAGGCCTAACGTGCGTATCTTCTCTTGCAACGTCGAAAGGTAATCTTCAAACTTAATGCCTACCCAAACTTGGGTCTTGGTGTTTCTTCCATACAATTTTAATTCTTTAGGCAATTCTGGAAGTGGAGGGGCATACGCAGCGTTGGGATAATATCCTCCATAAGGGGGTCCATATGGGTATGGATTGTAACCAGGTTGCATTGTAGGAAGGGGTTGTTGCCAGCCTGTGGAAGGTGGCTGCATATTTAAAGGATTATTTAAAATATTTTGGGCTGGTCCCCACGGATTCTGAGGTTGTCCTCCATATAGGGTATCACTTGCTTGGGTCTGTCCCCAAGTTCCACTAAACTCACTTCTATTGTTAAATATTTCTGTTTGGCCATTCCAGGAAGGGTAAGTTTTCTTTTTATTTGAAGGGGGAGTGGCCCCTGATGCATTTAAATGTATATTAAAAGTATTGTCCAAAACATTCGTCTTTTGAAGCACCTTAGGTATTCTTGTTGTATTTTCTGTATTTCCTGGTTGATGCCAGTCCCAAGCTGTTCTCTGATTTGGGTTTAACGACATTGTATCAATGTTAGAAGGAGGTAGATATACTGGAGGAAGTCCCATATCCTTTTGTGTGGGTTCCCTTATCTTGGATTTTGCTCCTGTATTCTCTTCTGTTTTCTGTCCATCAGTAGTCTTTACTTCTGTTACATCATGTTCTTCATCTTGATTAACTTCTTCTGTATTATCCATGTTCTCATTCATGTTCTCTGTTGAATCATCATTTTCTAAGTCTTTATTTTCTCTTTCAGCTCCTCCTGAAGCTCCATTAGGGTCAACTGGTCCGGCTATAGCCCTTTGAACCAGGTAACAGAGAATGAGAAACAATGTAGAAAATACGAAGACTGTAAAGACTATTGGTTCAAGCATAGTCATGATTAATTGTTAATTAATTTAAATTAATCAAATAAAAAAAAACTAAGTTCTCAAACTGTTTCTAAAAAATAAAAAAAACTAAAGTCTCAAAATATTTTTCAAAGTTTTCAAAAAAAACACTAAGTTTTCAAAAATATTTTTTCAAAGTTTTCAAAAATATTCAAACTGTTTTCAAATATTTTCCAAAAATTTTCAATGTTCAAAGAAAATATGTAAAGTTCTATTTAAACTCAAACAAAAGAGTTTATATCAGTATTAACTTTTAATTAAATAATTAAAATTATTTTATTCGATTTTAATTATTAATTACTGTTTAAAGTTAATCACTATTAAATTTAAAATTAAAATTTAATCACTTTAGATTCTAAGTTCAGAAATAAAAATAATTTTCTTTCAAAATTATTTAAAGTTCAAAAAATAAAAATAATTTTCTTTCAAAATTATTTAGAAAATATCAAAGTTCTATTTTCAAAAATAAAAATAATTTTCTTTCAAAATTATTTAAAAAAATATCAAAGGTCTATTGATAATTATATTTAATTAATTCTTTATAATTAATTAATTAAGAAACAACTATCCCCTTTTTCTAGTCGGGTGTGTTCTTAAAATGTTAAAGGTCAACTTATTTGTCAAAGGTGAACTATTGTTCTTCAAAATTCTTCAAAGTTCTTCAAAGTTGTTCTATGTTCTTCTATTAAATATTTTCTAAATTGGAATCAATCAATTTATATACCAACAAATTTATTCTGTTATAAATTGTGGTTTTTATAATTTCTGTTGTGGTAGAATAATTTTTAAAATATTACAGGTCAGTAAAATAAATTTCCAATTTTTCTGTAGCTAAATATAACAATTCTGTTATTTTTAGGTCAAAAATAATAATTTCTAATGTTTTTAGGTCAAAATTACATAATTTTCTGTATTTTGGGTCAATTTGGGCAATTTGACCTTTCGTGACCTTTGGTGACCTTTGGTGACCTTTTGACCTTTGGTGACCTTTGGTGACCTTTGGTGACCTTTGGTGACCTTTCGTGACCTTTGGTGACCTTTGGTCCTAGTGACCCTTACTGGGTGGTCTGGGGTCTAACCCAAAAGGTTTTACCTTACTTTGATAATTATTAATTATGTTATTGCTAAATTACGGATTTCCGATAATTGAAAAACTTATTTTTTAATTCACTCAAAAAAAAACTTTTTATTTTCACTAAAAACGGGTTAAAAAAAAAAACGGGTTAAAAATAACCGAAATCGCAATTTTACCACCTGAAAATATTCGCGGGGTTACGACAAATATAATTAGTAAATAATTATAATAAAAAAGTAATTAATAAATTTATTATTAATAAAAACGAAAACGATATATATATATATATATATATATATATATATATATATATATATATATATATATATATATATATATATATATATATATATATATATATATATATATATATATATACAAAAGTATATTATATATAAATATAAATAAAAATATATATATATATATATATATATATATATATATATTACCATCTGAAAATATTCGCGGGACTACGACAAATGTAATTAATGCATAATTATAAAAAAAAACAAAATCGAAATTTTTACCTCCTGTAAATATACGCGGGGTTACGACAAATATAATTAATGCATAATTATAATGAAAAAGTAATTAGTAGATTTATAGTCAATAAAAGTAAAAACGATATATATATATATATATAAAAACGATGTGTGTGTGTCTGTTGTATGTGCATATAATGCCGCACGAGAAATGAACGAAGAAATGAGTGGGGGTAAGAGTGAATGAAGAAATGAGTGGGGGTAAGAGTGAATGAAGAAATGAGGGGTTCAATTGAGTCAAGATTTCAATCCCTCACTTTACTCTTTGGAGGTAAAATCCCTTCCCCTGCAATTCTCCCATTCAGCGACAATTTTCCTTCCCTCCGCTCTGGAGGCAATTCCCCATCCAATGCCGATTCTTTATAACTCTCTTCCCTCAACTCCTTACTCTTATCCCTCCTACTATAGAACAAACTCATGTACACACCTTTTGTTAACAACTCCTTCTTACGAAGATTTATGGTTCTCTGCTACTGTTTCTGATTTTTAGTAATCTTTATCTAGTTCTAATTACTTAACTAATTTCAATTTTGTAAAACGGTTTTCACTAAACTAATTTACTTAATCTGTACTTTCATTTAGTAAAATAAAAAAAATTAATTAATCTAATCTTAATTACTTAATTTACAGGTGTCAATTGCATAATTTTTCTATATATATCTTAAAAGAACTTTCCTCAGAAACCATATAAAAGAAAAAAAATGCAATTAAACAATTTTTTGTATTATTTTCCTAGTAATTTTGCCTTAAAAAAAAAACATACAGAAATAATGAAAAATGCAGACAATAATGTCACTAATCAAGATTTAATTTCTGTAATATATATATTAAAAATGTCTAAAATTTTGGGTATTTTCTATTTTTCACTCATTATATTAAGTAGCTCTTTTTCTATGGCTATCATGGGGAATTTTTATCTGTCACCCATTTTTCAAAAATTTGTTTTGTAATTTTTGGAAAACATTAACATATGTTTTCATTTAAATTTTAGCACTTTTTGTCTTGAAATTTGTACAATATGGGGCATACTATATATATTAAAGCCCCCCAAAAGGCAATAATATATTGCATGTCAC
>JABUQX010145080.1:12500-26305 GCA_015478945.1 Trachelipus rathkii | reverse complement strand
TATATGGTTATATATAAAGAGCATAGCATATATATATATATATATATATATATATATATATATATATATATAGTTATTATATATATATATACCGGTATATATATATATATTAGTATATGTTATATATATATATATATATATAAGGTTATATATATATAGTTATATATATATATATATATATATATATATACAGAACGCTGTGACTATGCCTGTTTCTACCGCCCAACCTTCCCATCGCCCTCGTGCGCCTCCTGCGCCTCTACGTAATTCGCAGCTCTCTCGATCGGATACTGTACCCACTACTGGGTTACACATTTCTACTCTGCAATCGAACTGCCCTCCGCATTCTCCTGACATGATCCGTACTGATCGCTCATCACAACTCCCCAGTCCTTACATCCATTTCCTATGGTGTGGCTTCGGCTGAAGTTCATGCCACGCCCAGGGTTGAATGCTCTCCAATTTCTGGTTCTTCCCCTGATTTGGGAGCATCCCCTGCGTTACTACTCGATGATGACTCTCCTTTGCCGACTGTTTCCCGTAAACGTCCGGCTCCTGTGTCTCCTGGGAAACCGCTGAACCGTTCTTCTCCTAGTATTGTGGACTCTCCTGAACGTGTCATGTCTCCTTCTGCGAGGCGCCATTACTCTTTTCACTATCGGGCGACGGATTTCTTAAAATCCTCGGTGGTAACATTCATTGGAATATCAGAGGAGGACTCGGAATCGCTGGAATAAGGAACTGAAGGGTCGGATGTAGAAGCAAGGCCCGATAAACTATCTGGGATAGCCGAAACAGACGGATTGCTTTCCACATCACCATGGCGTTTCGAGTGACGGGCACGTTTAGGTAAACGTTGATATGCGATGGGCGTCAGCTTTCTTTTCAGAAGCACGCGACGATCGAAGGCGCGGGTCACTAGATGGCCCACGAGGGGGCGCCTTATAGCCCGGCCGAAGAGGAAGGTCATGGAGAATTGACACTGGAGGTTTATCCTGAGATAGAGAATGGTCGCTCCCCGTCAAAAAGACGGGCCAAACCAATCTCCACATCAGAAGGTCTCGAGCCTAACAACGAAGGTGGAGACACCAGCGCCAGAGAAGATCGTCTCTTAACGGGGAGACAGGGGGAGCCTCCAGGACGGGCGTAGAAGGCACAAGTATATCACACCGCTGAAGACTCGTTAAGGATGGAGGAGTCTCAACAGGGATGGCAAGAGGAGGAACCAGACAAGGATCGGAGGAGGAAGCCCGAAGCATATCCCCACAAAGTTCAGCGTCCTGCGGAGGCAGCCCAGAGAAATAAATCCTCGCCTTCTGCCCGTCCGACTGAGTCTCCTGGTGGTTTACCTAAACGTGCCCGTCACTCGAAACGCCATGGTGATGTGGAAAGCAATCCGTCTGTTTCGGCTATCCCAGATAGTTTATCGGGCCTTGCTTCTGCATCCGACCCTCCAGTTCCTTATTCCAGCGATTCCGAGTCCTCCTCTGATATTCCAATGAATGTTACCACCGACTCTACATCTTCTGAGGTTCCCCAACTTGGGATCCAGGTCCCACCCCCCACTGTACCTCTTGTGCTCCCTCACGGTGAGTCCGAGTCCCCTGTTGTTCGGGGGGATTCCGGAGATATTGGGGGAGATATCACTGTATCCTCCCCTGCCTCGGCTCCGCTGTCCTTCTCTGGGCTGCCTCCGCAGGACGCTGAACTTTGTGGGGATATGCTTCGGGCCTCCTCCTCCGATCCTTGTCTGGTTCCTCCTCTTGTTGAGACTCCTCCATCCGTAACGAGTCTTCAGCGGTGTGATATACCTGTGCCTTCTACGCCCGTCCTGGACGATATTGGGGGTTCCCCTGTCTCCCCCGTTGAGAGACGATCTTCTCTGGCGCTGGTGTCTCCACCTTCGTCGTTAGGCTCGAGACCCTCTGATGTGGAGATTCTCTATCTCAGGATAAGCCTCCAGTGTCAATTCTCCATGACCTTCCTCTTCCGCCGGGCTATAAGGCGCCCCCTCGTGGGCCATCTAGTGACCCGCGCCTTCGATCGTCGCGTGCTTCTAAAAAGAAAGCTGACGCCCATCGCATATCAACGATTGTAACAGACCGCATTGCGGACTGATCGCTTCTTCTTTCTTCAATGGAACTGCCGTGGTTACTACCCAAATTTCGAAGAGTTGGGTAGACTTATTGAACTGCATACTCCAAAGGCCATCTGCCTCCAAGAATTCTCGTGCAACAGCGTAACCGTGCTTTTCTGCCGCCGTCCAAATACAGGTTGCCTCTCACTTCTCAAAATCGTGGTGCTAATGATAAGGGTGGTGCGGCGATTCTGTTCCACGAATCGGTTCCTTTCACCCATATCCCCATTCCAACTCGGTTACACGCGGTAGCTGCCCGTGTCCACCTCGATTCCCCGTTTACTTTGTGCTCTGTCTACCTTGCGCCTAGTTGCATTTACACGAGAGAGGATCTTTTCGGACTGTTTCGAAACCTCCCTCCGCCCTTGTTGGGAGTTTTGGGGATTCTCAATATTCGCCACTCCTGTGGTGACCTGGGTTTCGTCACCTAAAGCGGATTGGCTGTTGCGTTTTTAAGAGCTTTTCGTTGGATGCTCAACACAGTAGCTACCAACTTTCGACGTTTTGACACTCGTACTTCCTCCTGTGTTGACATCTCCTTATGCTCTCTTTCGTTCATTGACAAATTATATATATATATATATATATACTATATATATTAATATATATATATATATATATATATATATATATATATATATAAGTCTATATATATATATATAGCAGTATATATATATATATATATATATATATATATATAAACTACCTTTTAATGTGCTTGCTTTATCCTCTATGCAGGGGGTAACACGGGGGGACCACAGGAAATCGAACTTTAAGGCCGGCTATCCCAAACCAGCGCCACTAACGTGTTCGCAGTCGAGTTTTAATTCTCTCCCACAGGTAGAAAAACCTAACTGCTACGCGAGGATTGAACCAGCGTCCTCTCGTATGAGAGGCGGTGATCAACCTCCTGCGCCACGAGGTGTGCTCATATGTTACAGCAGCATATATATATATATATATATTATATATGAAAAAATGTTATTATATATATATATATATATTATACATTGATCCAAAAATTAAAAAAATTTGTATTGTGTGTGTGCTTTTTGGAATTTTTCTATAAAATTTTTTTGCTAATCGGAATATAGATTAAGTGAATAATTGTTGAGACTAATTTTTGTTCTTTGTTCTTACACATAAATTTTGGTATTAATTTTTAGTTTAAGAAAGTATTTGTGAAATTCAAATAATTTAACTTTTAATTTTGCTTTGAACAGACCACCATTATCGATCCTGGTCAAGGAGAAAAAGGTTCCAAATTGAAAAGGACTTTCAAAAGATTACCTCAAACGTCAATAATGTGTGAAAAAAGGATTAACAAAAAGAATTGTGAAAACCTCTGTTGCAAATATTGTAATTTAAATTTTAAAAGTAATGAAGAGTTGAAAAGTCATCTGAATTTGCATAAAAGAAAGTTTAAATGTGCCTATTGTAATTATGAAAGCAATCATAAATCAAACTTAAGCTCTCATCTGTTAACTCACAGCAATATTAAATTATTTAAATGTTCTGAGTGTGACTATGAGTGTAATGAGAAAAGGAAAGTTAAAGACACATGCTTACGCATCGAAATATAAAATTATTTAAATGTTCTGAGTGTAACTATGAGTGTAATGAGAAAGGAAGCTTAAGATTACACATGCTTAAACATGAAAATATAAAATTATTTAGATGTTCTGAGTGTGGATATGAGTGTAATCTTAAAGGAACACTAAAAGCACACATGCTTACGCATCAAAATATAAAATTATTTAAATGTTCTGAGTGTGACTATGAGTGTAATTATAAAGGAAGCCTAAAAGCACACATGCTTACGCATCAAAATATAAAATTATTTAAATGTTCTGAGTGTGACTATGAGTGTAATGAGAAAAGAAGCTTAAGATTACACATGCTTAAACATGAAAATATAAAATTATTTAAATGTTCTGAGTGTGACTATGAATGTAATCACAAAAGAGACCTTAAAAAACACATGCTTAAGCATCTAAATATAAAATTATTTAAATGTTCTTGAGTGTGACTATGGAGTATAATGACAAAGGAAACTTAAAAAGACACTTGCTTACGCATCAAAATATAAAATTATTTAAATGTTCTGAGTGTGACTATGAGTGTAATCACAAAAGGCACTTAAGATTACACATGCTTAAACATGAAAATATAAAATTATTTAAATGTTCTGAGTGTGGCCATGAGTGTAATGACAAAGGAAACTTAAAAACACACATGCTTATGCATCAAAATATAAAATTATTTAAATGTTCTGAGTGTGACTATGAGTGTAATCGGAAAGGAAACTTAAGAATGCACATGCGTACGCATCAAAATATAAAATTATTTAAATGTTCTGAGTGTGGCTACGAGTGTAAACAGAAAGGAAACTTAAGAGTACACCTGCTTAAACATGAAAATATAAAATTATTTAAATGTTCTGAGTGTGACTATGAGTGTAATCAGAAAGGAAGCTTAAGATTACACATGCTTAAACATGAAAATATAAAATTATTTAAATGTTCTGAGTGTGACTATGAGTGTAATCGGAAAGGAAACTTAAGAATGCACATGCGTACGCATCAAAATCTAAAATTATTTAAATGTTCTGAGTGTGACTATGAGTGTAATCAGAAAATAAGCTTAAGATTACACATGCTTAAACATGAAAATATAAAATTATTTAAATGTTCTGAGTGTGGATATGAGTGTAACTATAAAGTACACTTTAAAAGACACATGCTTAGTAAGCATGGAAATATATAGCAAGCAGCAACGTAGTGAAGAACGAAAAGGGGCGAAGCAGGTGTACTTATCGAACTAAAGGACAATCGATGTAATAAAATAATGGAAAATAGTAGGAGAGGTCGTAGAAATTTATGTATGACATGTATTGTTTAGTAGAAGACGTGTTTCTCACTCAAGGCTAAAAGAAACATTGAACATCTGTGAAGTAGAAAAGGAAACCCCAAAGTTCCTAGGGTTGGTTATTAATAAAAGGAAAATAAATATAATAGATAATTTATTAAGAAAAAGATATTAAGGCTACGGTTTTAGTGGATGCGTGTTTGGATGAACTTTCAATGTTTAATTTTTGAAAAAGGGAAATATAGAAACATTCTTTTTCTTCTTATCCGATCAACATCAAATTCTCAGGGCTTAAATAGTCGGGCGAGATACACCTTTTTTACTTTAATTTTTTTGTATACTAAAAAAAATGTTTTTTTAAATTTCCAAAAAAAAATTTTTTTTTTAAAATTGTTCCAAGAACAAATCTAAAACCACTTCATAGACAAAGAAATTGCCTAAATAAAAAATTTGTATCTTCCCCGACTACATATGCCTTGAAAATTTCAGATTGATCGCATGAGCAGAAAAAAAATTATCGCAATTTTTCATATTAAAAACCCAAAAAAGTTGGTAGTGTCAAAAAGTTGGGTTTAAATTTTGACATTGCTCAGCACAAATTTCAAAAAATCAAAACACTATTTTATATATTCTCTCCGTAATAGACACATATATATATGTGAAGTTCAAGTTTGAACTCGTTTCGAAAAAAAATTATAGGTGAAGCCCAAAATGTCAAAAACGTAGGTTTTCATAAAATGAAAACTCTGAAAAAATGACTACAGACAGAAAAACACCTGAAAACAACGTTTTAGAGCTCAGAAAAAGCTACAGTTTTCTTTTTCTCATCAAAATTGTCAGAAAATTTAAAATTTTATGTCCATTATTCGGTGGGAGCTAAAATTGGACCCTGCCCTTACATCTGTTGAGACGAGATCCGTCGATGTCTATCAACGGTTTTCTCCTTTAAAAATTTGAAGTTTCGCAAGAGATAATATAAAATAAAATGAAATTGGTCAACACTCATCCACTGTAATCGTAGCCTAAGGATGCTGAGAGACGGATGAAGGTTGCAAGTAATTTCTCTCAGCAGATATTGGAATGACTTTGGACTGAATATTTGTGCTTTCATCGTTCTGAATAAAAAACGGAAGAGTCCTTCAAAAACATCATAAAAAATAACTTTGAAATTAAAGAATTAGACCAGGAATGGACTTATAAATGTTTGTTTTAATTGGTTGCAACTCTTTCATTCATAACTGTTATTAAATTTAAATTAAATTTATTCCACCAAAATAAATAAAATTTAAATGTAATTAAAGTGAAAATTTATAAAATAAATAAATACATGAATGAAAATATGCCTTAATTTACGAGTTTATAAAATATTTTCTTATCAGATTTTAAATTGTATTAGATTCGATTTCGATAACAAACTTTTTTTTTCCAAAATTTCCTAAACGCTCCTCTCAATGGCTCAAAATGTGTTTATTCTTACACGGTTATTATCCCGTTTAGAAATGTTTGACATGTTTTTCTTTTGCTGTATTCTCATTTCTTATTGGTTCGCTGAAGAAAAAAAAGAGATAGTGACTGTTGCCCGTTCAATGAGTCATTAACTTCTTTCGTTAGTTACTTGAACTTGCTTCTTTTGCGACTAGTGAAAAATATAAGAACTAGGCCTCATAAGCGTTGTAATTTATAAAAAATATACATATTTGTATTAAAATTCTAAGTTGGCATATCCTATTATTTTTACAATAATATACTACTCGGGTGTCCGTAAAAGAATGTCCCAGTTTCAATGCTTTATTATAACAGGTCATTGAACAGAGTTTTTCCTACATATGTTCAATATGTGCCCCCTCTGTTATAGGGGACACATCCAGCCGATAATCCAATTCCTCCCACACATTGGTTAACAGATCCGGCGTAATGGACGCAACGGCGTGTTCAATTCTGTGTTTCAACTCTGGCATATCATTGGGCAGCCCCATAGGAAGAAATCGCATGGCGTTAAGTCCGGGGACCAGGGGGGCCAGATATATAGAGCTCTGTCGTCTGGACCATTACGACCAATCCAATGATCTGGGAGTACGTCGTTCAACCACGCTCGCACTATGTGACTCCAATGGGGAGGGGCTCCATCTTGCTGCCATATAAAGTTTACCGCTTCATCCTCTAATAATTGTGGAAAGAGCCATTGTTGTAACATATCGAGATAGGCGACCCCTGTTACGGTTGCTTCTGCGAAAAAGAAAGGTCCGTAGACCTGGCGTCGGGATATGGCGCAGAAAAAGTTAACCTTTGGGGAATCACGTTCGTGTTTTACAAGTTCATGCGGATTTTCAGACCCCAGATACAAACATTATGGGCATTCACCTTACCCCTGAGATGAAAGGTGGACTCATCGCTAAACACTCCACGATCTAGAAGGTCATCGTCTCGACCTAACACTGCACAGGCAAAGGTAAACCGTAGAGCATAGTCGTCGGGCTTTAAAGCATGTACAAACTGCAACCAGTATGCACGCATGTGTAAACGTTTCCTTAACACCTTCCACACCGTTGTTTTTGGCACCTGCAGTTCGTGACTTGCTCTCCGAACGAATTTCTTAGGACTATGAAGGAACGAGGCATTGATACGGTTCACATCCTGTACAGTCACTTTGAGCCGTCCTGTACTTTTTCCTTTAAAAAGACATCCATTAGTTGCAAATTGCCTATACCATCGGCGAATGTTTTTGCCACTTGGAGAATCACATTCGTAAACGATACGCACGTTGAACCGTAATTACAGATTCACACTTAGCAAATTGTAGAACACCGAAAGCTTTACGCTCAGGACTCGCCATTGTCAGTATGTGGCGCCACGCACTAGAGAAGACTACATCTGAACGCGCGCATGCGCGTATGTCGACATATCAGGAACTCTTTCTGGCACAAGTTTATATTCGAAACTATGCAACTTACTTTTCACTTTGATGTATGATATGCTGTGGATATTGTATATTATGCTGTTATAATAAAGCATTGAAACTGGGACATTCTTTTACGGATACCCGGTATTGAGTATTAATTAAGGTATTTACGCTTTCGAAGTATTCTTCGGCAAGCGGCAAAAGTATCTGCTATAGGTCAAAGCCTACTTGAATTGGGCTCTGCCCGTGAGTGATGGTGATAATTGTAAAAAGAAAAAAAAAACATATTTTGAAGACGGTTAACTTTAACGATTAACGTTAACTTCCGCTACATTCTTTACCGATAAACGCTTTAATGATTAACGTCGTTAATTTTTTTGTTAACGATTAAAAATTAACGACGTTAACTTTCATTAACGGTGCCCACCTTTATATACAGGCAGCGGTAAAGTTGAGCATATATATAGCAGTTATGGTTGGTTATTGCTATATATATATATATATATTATATATATATATATATATATATATATATATAGCAGCATATATATTAAATATATATATACATATATGTTGGTTATATATATATATATATATATATATATATATATTACATATATCATGTTAAATCTGTTAGCCTCTGCAGCGCACGCGAGGCCCTTTAGAGGCGGCAAGGGGCCCAGGTCGCCCTGTCCTGGAGCCGCCACTGCGGCGCCAACACAACCCTATCCTAACAGAACTCTTAAAATCTACTGAAACCTTTTCAGGCATGTACTGCAACCTGTCCACCTTGTACTGTCCACACTACCAACTTCTCAAAGAGTACAAAGCAGCCCTTGATTCAATCTCCCGTCCAAAGAGCCATCAACAAGCCTATCCTGAATACTAACTCAACAAACTAGCAATGAAACTAAGCTAGCTCATCCAATACAAAATTTGGAAAACATTTCCTGCCAAGACACACTCCTGTCCCATACCACCAAATCGGTTCACCAAATCCTATGCAAGAGGATGGTCCCTTTGTCCCTTAATTCGCCTCCAACTATTACTCAAATCCCTGGTAAAGATGTTTCAAAACACACAAAAAATAGTTGCCAAGTTAAAGATTATTCGTTAAAATATAGAGCAAACTGAATTTTTTAACAAACACAGTAACCCCAGTAGATAAAAAAATGCACTCAGACGTGAGTATCTCGTAATAAGCCATTTGATAACAAAAACAAGGCTTCAAAGATTGTATCAAACAATCACAGCTATTGGACAACCCACCAATCAACCCTCTAAAGATAGTTCTAGCCTCCCTGGAATTCCTTCCTATAACTCTTCTCCAGAATTTCCTTCTTTCAGCACTCTCTAAAAGATTCTATACCCTAGAAGATGAATTGGATAACAGCTCCCAAATGGAGCTTGATGCGATGGCCCATTCTCTTTCTCTTTCTGCACTTCCGAGAAAGGTGAATGGAAAACTGTTTAACGTAAACGTCGCAAACGCTCTAAGCGTTCTGGGTCTGTGCATGAAGATAGACCCAGAGGCCCCCCATTCTCCAATCAAACTGCCCAATTTCCCAAAATCACCCGCATGATGAAGTACTGGAAAAATCTCCAGAATCAGCCCTTACCAATTCATTGAATCACATATTGGAAATCGATGTCGTAACCCCAACACATTCTCAAAAAGACAATACCCTTCCGGTTACACCTTCCTTCCCCATTTCCATGGAAACAACTCTATGTCCCTCCCACATTTCTAAATCTGCTTACCAAGCGGATACTGATACCGCTCTCACTAATAAATATGAGCATTACGAATGCTCTTCTATTAACCAACCAAACCCACATAAGTTGGATTTGGTTGAATTTAACATCTCGCATTCATGGTGAAGCTCTTTCACCAAATAAATCTGAAAACTCCCCCTCAAAAGAGAGACAACATAAATATCTGGTGTATGTCTACCCTTTTCTCCCAGGTTTTATTCCCCCTCTTCGTCGAGACCCATGTCTCAATCTTCTCCTCTCAATCTGAACCACCTCCAAATATTACCTCTCAGTCACATGTTGTATACTGCTCTTACAGTCCTACCATAATATTCATAACTCATCATGACTACTTTCCTTCAATGGAATTGTCGTGGCTATTACTCTAATTTCGAAGAACTTGTTCAACTAATAAACATATGTACACCAAAGTGTATATGTTTGCAGGAACTTCGACTATGTTATCGTGACTTCTTTCAACCATCTGAATATAAATCGCCGTTAACTTCTATAGAAAGAGGGGACAATGATAGGGGAGGGGCAGGAATACTCATTCTACAAATCTGTCCCCTATTCCCAGTCCCTCTCCAAAAACCAAACTTCCATGCAGCAGCACGAATTCACTCTGCCCAATGACTCAATATGTTCAATCTAATGGCTCCGAGAATTTACTAAGGTCGACTTTTAGCTGATCTTTTAAACAGCTCCCTACTCAGGCTGTTATACTAGAGATTTCAAATCTGTCACCCCTTATTGGGGCGACTCTGTCACTCTCTGTCTCAAGTCCAAGATCTTGAATAGATCTCCTAACCCCTTCCTGGGATGCCTTAACACAGGACTCTATTCTATGAACGTTTAGATACACACACTTCTTATTGTATTGATATTTTCCCATTCCCTTATGGATTGTTTTACCTGGTCCCGCTTTGATTATTTATTCGGCAGTAATCATTACCCAATAGCTTTAAATGAGCTAGCCCAATGTTAAAACCTAACCCCAGCTGGCGTTATGATCGAGCGGAGTGGGCTCCTTATCAGGCCACAGCTCTTTTCTCCCTTCAATAACCAGTTTCCGACTGTTGATGCAGATGCCTTCGCTTTTTCCCAGTAGAGTCGTATCTTAAGTAGCTTTCGTATCGCGCAATCTTCCTCAGGCAGGTGGTCGGCGGCAACCCCTTGGTGGTCCCAAGAGGGCGCACAAGCCAACCGAGAGAAGAAGAAACCCTGCCAGGCAATACAAAGATCCTGTACCACCCTAAACATGATTATTTTTAAAGCAGCCGCAGGCGAGATCTCGGTTAGAATTAATCGCCAGACGCGTAAACAATATTTTCAAACCCTACATATCGACTGTTAACTCCACAACGCCCTTTCCTTTAGTGGGAAAAGTTGCACAGAAAATATCTCATCGCTCCAATAACTCCTCACCCACAGTCCTTCGTTATGGGCCTAATATAACTGATACGATCTCCACTCCTGCGGCTGGTAGTGGATGCGTTAGGTTATAGCTTTGCTAGCCATTCGAGTTCATTCCGCTACACTGAAGCCTTTCAAAAACTGAGAACTGACACAGCACTACCAGACTTTTCAACAAAGAAAGGGATCATACCTACAACCGTCTTTTTACACTTGCAGAGTATCAAATTGCAAAGACGGTGCCCTTGGTCCAGACATGATTTCGTACATCATGCTCCGTCATATCCATCATTCGGCGTCAAAGTATTTTTGCTGGATTTATATAACAGCATCTGGATCGAATCTTCTTTCCCATCTATTTGGGATCACAGCTTTGTAATTCCTATTCCCAAACCTGAAAAAGATCCGAAGCTGGCGGACAACCAAACACCAATTTCGCTGACCTGTCACTCCTAAAATTAATGGAGAAAAATGGTTTCTGGCCGCTTACTCCCTGTTCTGGAGAGCAGCTTTCTTAAACTTCCAATTTGGTTTCCGCAAAATCGTTCTACTGCGCCTTGCAAACTAGAACGCGACATTCGGAAGCCTCTCAACTGGCAGAATGGTTCTCAGTGTCTTTTTGACCTTTGAAAAGCTTACGACACAACGTGGAGAACTGATATTCCCTAAACTCCATTCGCTTGGTTTCCGGACAACTCCCTTTTCATCAAATGCCTTTGTCACACAGATCTATCCAGGTTCGATGCTCTTCTATTCTGTCACGCCACTTTACTCTGATGAAGGGTAGCAGGAAGGCCAACTGGTGTATCTAATCTTTAATTCCCACCCCAGGATTTTGGCCTTGTAGCAATTAGTGGCAGATTTGCTGCGAAGCAAATCGTCGTACGTACTCCTCCCCCTAGTTTTTGCCCCCCTTGACCCCCCTTATGTTTTGGGCTTGATATTTGTATTTTCTTGATACCGTATCGCTGGGGCTGAAATTGACCATTCTTAAAGGTGAGTGAGGGATTAGTAGGGATTATCTTGAACTCAGTCACTTACCTGCCGCCCTATCTTGGATAGGTAACTGTTCCTAAACATGTGGTCATGTATGTGCCGATTAAATTTGTACGCATGTAGGTAGCGTTCCTAACTTGAACGCATGCATGCATGTACCTATCCTAACTTGAACGCATGTATGTATCTTTTCTAACTTAAACGCATGTATGTATCTATTCTAACTTGAACGCATGTATGTATTCTATCCTAACCTTGAACGGCTGTATGTATCTTTCCCAACTTGAACACACACACAGCCATCGGTCATGACTCACGACTTTCCACTGTCCCTTTCATCGTCTCAGCCGTCCTTATTGACTCAAGACATGTCGTCTTTACCTGTCTGAGGTTTTGGGCCATATTTCAAAATATAAACCAAGATAGAACTCGAACCCCTATCACTCTGGCAAGTCCAGGGCATTTTACCACAGATCCACGTTAAGATCTGAGAGGAAGGATCTTTAATTTCAAGTCTATATAACATTAAATCCAGATTTATATAATTATTATATATATATATATATATATATATATATATATATATATAAATATATATATATATATATATATACAGGCATAGTATGTGAGAAGAAAGAAGAATCGAAGATACAGTTATTATACATATCTGTTTTTGGCTATTATATATTATGTTATATATATATACTATAATTACAAACAATAATTGGCGTAACAATAATATATATATATATACATATATTATATAGTTATTATTATATATATATATATATATATATATACTGCTGCTATGTAGGGCGGGTGTTAAGGTTGTTATATATATGGCAGGTAGGCGGCAAGTATGTAGGCAGTGAGCATAGTATATATATATATATATATATATATATATATATCGATCCCCTTTGAGATCGCCATGTCGTCCACTACACACACCCAAACACATGTATAATGATTATATATATATAGTATATATCAACAAAAGAGGTACAGTTTCATATATATATATGTATATATATATATATATAGTTATATAGATATATATATATATATATATATATATATATATATATATATATATATATATATATATATATATATATATATATATATATATATATATATATAGTTATTATATATAAGTATATATATATATATATGCATATATATATATCATTTACAGAAAGAGCCTCTGGCTCTGGGTATCTGTAAGGAGTAAAGGTTGTGCTTTCCTCTCTGTGTTGGATTGTCAATGTACATATATAATAATAATAATAAAGAAAATCCAAATTATTTAAAAACTTTGGACATATTTTTAGTTAACATTGAGCGAATAATATGAAATGAAGTGAATAATTGTTGGCTTTTAAATAAAACCTAGGGAATGATTTTTAATAAATACATGTTATGTTAGCAGAGGAAGGAACTTATTTTGTTATTTTTATACTTATTACATGTCTAAAGATGATGTAAAGTAGTAAGTCAATAGAACAAACGTGGTGCATAGCTTGGTGTAGAGGGGTCCTAGGGGGTTACTGCTTTACTGATTTATTGCTTTAAGGCAATGTAAAATATGTTTTTAATAAAATTTCAAGTAAAATTTTTAGTAAAAATTATTTTAAAACTTGATAGTTATAAAATTTTTAAACTAAACAAAAAGTATTAATAGTTAATAATAAATTTTGTTCAAGATAATGATTGATTTTATTAAAGAAAATC
>JABUQX010145080.1:0-7500 GCA_015478945.1 Trachelipus rathkii | reverse complement strand
AGTTAACAGTCGATATGTAAGTTCGAAAATATTGTTTACGCGTCTGACGATTAATTCGCCGAGATCTCGCTGTGGCTGCTTTAAAAATAATCATGTTTGGGGTGGTGCGAGTCCTTTTGTATTGCCTGTAGAGTTTTTTCTTTTCCCGGTTAGTTTGTGCACACTCTTGGGACCACCAAGGGGTTGCTGAACGCCTACCTGCGGAAGATCGAGGAATGCAAGCTTCCGCTTGCTGTGATGATAACTTGTTGGAAGAAGTTAAAGGCATCATCAATAGTCGGAAACTGCTTATTGAAGGGAGAAAGTGGGATAACTGTGGCCTGATGAAAAGGAACCCACTCCTCTCGGTCATAACGCCATCTGGAATTGGGTTTTAACATTGGGCTTGGTGCAAGTTCATTTAAGGCTATTGGGTAATGGTCACTGCCGTATAAATAATCAAAGTGGAACCAGGTAAAGCGATCCATAAGAGAATGGGAGCAAAGGAAATATCAATACAAGAAGAAAAGTGTGTGTATCTAAACGTTCATATGTAGGGTGTCCTGGCAGCAAGTATCCCAGGGAAAAGGGTTAGGAGATCTATTAAGATCTTGGACTTGGACGAAGTGACAGAGTCGCCCAAGTGACGGAGGTTGAAGTCTTCTAGTATAACAACCGGAGTAGGGAGCTTTAAAAAGATCAGCTAAGTCGGTCTTAGTAAACTCACTACTCGGAGCCAAGATTGAACATATTGTAAGGTCGGTGGACAAGTGAATTCGTGCTGCTACTGCATGAAGTCTAGTTTGAAGAGGGACTGGAGAATAGGGGACAGATTTATGAATGAGTATTCTTGCACCTCCCCTATCATTGTCACCTCTTTCTATAGAAGTTAACGACGATTTATATTCAGATGGTTGAAAGAAGTCACGATAACATAGTCGAAGTTCCTGCAAACATATACACTTTCGTGTACATATGTTTATTAGTTGAACAAGTTCTTCGAAATTAGGGTAGTAGCCACGACAATTCCATTAAAGGAAAGTAGTCATGATGAGTTATGAATATTATGATGGTGGTCTATTAGAGAGAATCTTCTCTATGTGACTGGGGGGTAATGTTAGTGGGTTCAGATTGAGAGGGAAGCGTTGAGACATGTCTCGGCGAAGAGGCTCTAACCACTAGGCAACTAGGCAAAATGCCTGGCGGCAGAATATGAGGCGGCCCTAGGTGGCTAGAACGCGGCAGACAACGACAGCAAAAAAAAAAAAAAAAAAAAAAAAAAAAAAAATTATAATATATATATATATATATATATATATATATATATATATATATATATATATATATATATATATATATATATATATATATATATATATATATATATATATATATATTATATATATATATATATATATATATATATATATATATTACAGTTTTCACCACCACTCACAGGCAAAGCTCGATTCAAGGAGGGGGTGTTGCACGCCTCAGAAGTTCACACATAACGCATATTACGCAGATGAGCACAGACGCAAGCTTTGAAGTGAGGGAGATTAAATTCAGCAGGAAACACAGAAGATGGAAGAGATTTCCACAGAACCGAGGTAGCAGAAAAGAAGGAAGCACCGAAGCGAACTAGCCTGGAGTTATCAATATCCACACAAAACTCGTGCGCAGACACAGCAGCACCTAGTGTTACGAGGGCGTCGTAGCAAGTGGTACTTCGAGTGACAAGTTCTCGAGCACCTGCCGCGTGTTATCTATAGAAAAGAGATAAAGCACCAAACATCGCGCTGCAAAGATAGAGGGTCAAGAGAAGTGTAAGTACGGAACAGTTTATAAGTCTTTTGGCTTTTGACTCGACCCTGTCCAAAACCCGGGTGAGACCAGAGGCCCCTTAGATATGAGAGAAGTACTCCATACAAGGGCGGATGAGGCCCTTGTATAGCTGGAGTAACTGTGAAGAGGAAAAAAAAGTCTCGCAGTCTAAACAGAACTCCCAGTTTCTTTGAGGCCGCCCTAGCAAATGACCGTTGTGATGTGAGGTTTCAAACATTTTTTTGTTTATGTTAAGGCCAAGGATGTTTATATTGTCAACAGGAGAGACGAGAGAACCGTCGAAAGAGATAGGAAAGTTGGAAGGTGTTTTAGAGAGGGAGATTTGTAGAAGTTGAGTTTCTAAAGAATTAAATTTCACAAGGTTGAGGCGACCCCACCTGGAAATCCTATCCAGATCAGCGAGAATAGAATCGGAAAGATTACGACGAGAGGCAATTCTAGAAGTAAAAGAGGGAGCAGAATTGAAATGAGTTGAAGAATGTGTTGGACGTGTGCGCCCTTCCAACACTGAGGGAAAGTGTTATTTTTGAGACATAGAGAATATAGCTGAATGAGGGCGGGGTCAGCACGGGAGGCACATTCCCCTCAAAACTGGGAGGAACGCCATCCGGGTCACCCGCCTTCCAACGTTCATAGATTTCAGAAGTCCATGCACCCGATCAAATGTAATCACAGGCAAAGGCATAGGACACCTGAGAGGAGAAGGAGGAGGGGGAGGAGGAATGCCAGAATCATCCAGGGTTGAGTTAGAGGAAAATAGGAGACCAAAGAGATTGGCCTTTTCAGTTGGAGAATTAGCAACAGAACCGTCAGATCGAATAAGAGGAGGAAAGGCAGATTTACAGAAGTTGTTAGAGATGTTTTTGGCAAGAGGCCAGAAATATTTTTCAGTAGGAGAACCTAGGAGGTTAGCGCATCTTCGTTTGATGAAAGCCCGCTTTTGCTCGTCGTGAAGAGTATCGCTGTAACGATTTCTAGGTGAATGAAAACAAAGAGTGTAAGGAGAACGAGAATTTTAAATTCCCAATAGGGTACTGTCTCTTGCCTGAATGGCCAGAGAGAACAATCACGATCGAACCATGGATTATGAGGAGAGAAAGATTTAGTCGAAGAAGGAATGAACCTGCTCATCCCATCAACGATTACAGTTCCCACCTTATCGGCAGAAACCGAAGCGTCACCAGAGTGAAAACAGTCATTCCGATTATAGTTAGTGTAGAAGCGACGTTAGGCAACACAATCGGCCCGATTAAAGTGCCAGAAAAACGCGTAGGGCAGGATGGAAATGTTGGAGAGAAAGTATTAAATTAAGAGATATAAGGTTATGGTCAGATTTACCAATAGGAGCGAAGGTGGTGTATTTATAGAGAGAAGAACTAGTGGTGAAACATAGTCAAGTGTGTTCGGGAATTGGTTAGGACGTGATCCGGAATGTGTGTGCCTTTTTAATTAGTTGCTCCAGATCGTTGGAGAATGCTGAATGATTTAGCTTCCTCCCCTCCTGGATCAGCAAGAGAAGACCTCAACCATTCAGTGTTGTGCACATCGAAATCCCCTAAATAGAGGAACCTCAGTATTGGGATGAGAAGATATAACAGTCATCTTGTGAGAAGTTGTAAGATATTCAAAAAAGGTGTATGAAAATCTGTTCTGTTAGAGAACAGTAGCAGAAGCACAAGATTATTGTAGTAGAAGGAAGAAAGATTTTAAGCCACAGAACATCGAAGTTAGAGATTCGAGATTCTTAAGACGTGTTACAGGAGTGTTTATGTTTACAGCACATACTCCACCCTTCAGACGGAAATTATGAAATAAGTTATAGTTGGACATATTAAACGAGTTAGAGGATGAACTCCTAGCCATCTGGGTCTCAGACAGGAGCAATAGGTTAGGTTAGAGTTAGAGAGGTGGTATTCCACGGAGGCCACGGATGTTGGTAAAGTCGATAGTAAGCCCACGCCTGTGCAAATCTGCCATCTTACATGCACACAGCAACCACAAAAACAAACAACAGACAAAAACAAACAGACGTGAAATCAGGTTAAAATTATTCACACACTAAAACCTAAATTTAAAACCGTAAATGTTAAAAGTTAAATCGTATTTACAGTAAATATGTAAAATATGAAAAATCATAAAGTTAAAAACCCTAACGCTCTTTTACTAGAATAAGTATGCACGGATACCAAAAAAAAGGTAAATTGATTTAAACATTAAAACCTAAGTTTGCTAGTTGTATCTTCGTAACACAACAAAATGAAATCTTTACCACTGTGAAAACGAAATTCAGACTTATGTAGCCCTCATCTTGGGGCAAAGAAGCAGCTGAAGAAAGTTATGTATATATTAAATATATATATTACATATTATATATATTATACATATATATATATATATATATATATTGTCCCAGGTGTTCTATCAATATTTTTTGGTTTCAAGAAAATAAAACATTTCTTATATATATATATATTATATATTATATATTATTATTATTATATATATATATATATATATATATATATATATATATATATATATATATTATTATATATACATATATATTATTATATATATATATATAATCTACATGTTTTTAGGGTGATTTTCTGTCCAGGGCGGCATGAACGGTTAAGAGGGTCCTGTACATAATATTAAAGATATATATATATATATTATAAAGATATATATATATATATATATATATATATATATATATATATATATAAAAATATATATATATATATATATATATATATATATATATATATATATATATATATATATATATATCAGAGCTGGGGGTTGCGCCTATGGCGCACTATCAATTCGTAGGCGCAACAATTTTTAAAAAGGCGGACTGGAAGCATAGGTGCGCGCGCCTATAGCCGCGCCTATAAACAGGAACAAAGCATTTTTTTACCCTTAAAAGTTAGAACTTAGAAGCATGGCTAACTTGTATCATTCTAAAAACCAGTGTAAAACTTATATATATATATATATATATATATATATATATATATATATAGCACATCTAGCATAAAATTACTAAATTTTAGGTAGCATATATATATATATATATATATATATATATATATATATATATATATATATATATATATATATATATATATATATATATATATATATAACTAGTTCAGTAGTTCTTAACTACAAATAAATTGGCAACTATGGCTCTGAAAATTTGCAACTTCTGCAGCGCTCGTGCTGGACCTCCTGGGGGAAAAACATGGACCACAAGGACATGGAGGAGGAAGAGGACGTGTAGATATTAGTTTACTGTGTTTTAATTACAAAAATTAATAAATGTGTTTTTCTTCCTTATAAAAGCATGCTTTTATTATCGCACTAAAATTTACTTTGCAAATAAATTTAGCGAACAGGCACCGGCCGGCGAAAAGTCGCAGGCGCAAAGGCGCATTGATGTGACAAAAATATAGGCGCAAAGGCGCTAGGCGCACTAGGTCCGGCGGCATAGGCGCATAGGCGCAGGCGAAAAAAATTCATAGGCGCGCCTAGCTCTGATATATATATATATATATATATATATATATATATATATATATATATATATATATATATATATATATATTATTTTATATAAGGTTGTTATTACAAAGAAATAGTATAGCAGGTTGCTAAGGTTATGTTATTAAGGTGCTATTAAGTTAGATATATATATATATATATATATATATATATATATCATCATCATCATTATCATCACCCACCTTCTCTACCCAAGACTGGGGGTAAGGTGCGTAGCATGCACTGGAAACAGAAAATTAGTAGAAGAATATGACGAAAGTCGAAAAGAAAGCCAGCCTTACTGCCCCTTATATCTTTAGTGAGAACCTGCAGCAAGGAAATCCACCCTAGAGCTTCCCGGGACCGACCCTCACATTGGCATCTCGCCAATGTAGGGTTCATCCCTTAACCTAGGTAGACCACAACCATACCCTCTTATAAAACACCGCCATTCACTTCTATTATGCACTTTTCTTCTCGCAATCCACTTTTTCCTCGGCCTTCCCCAGCCGGTTGATTCCCAGCATACTCACCACTATACATCCGCTTAACCAACCAACTATCATCCATCCTTTCCACATGGCCAAACCATCTCAACGTATTCATTGATTCTCTCATCTACCCCTTTCTTCACACCACACACTCTCTAATACGTTCTTTCCTTATTTTATCAATTCTTCTCACACCTAACACGCCCTTAAGAATGTCCATCTGAACACATTGTACTTTAGATTTATACCTCTTATTCCAGTCCATAGTCTCACTACTATACATTAACACAGGTAACAACAAACCCTCATATATATATATATATATATATATATATATATATTTATATACATGATATATTGTTGATATATATATATATATATTATATATATATTATTATTGCTATGTTATATATTATATATATATATGGTTAGCATATATATATATATATATATATTATTATTATTATTATATATTATTAAGGTTGTTGTATATGCTAATATTAGCAGGAAGAGCAGCAAAGAGCATATGTTGTTACTATTATATATATATATATATATATATATATATATATATATATATATATATATATATATATATATATATATATATATATTATTTATAAGAAGAGTTATATTCCTTTATCTAAATAGAGCTTTTATATACATATATAGCATAGGAAGATGCAGGTATATAATAATGATATATTTATATAATTTTCCAGAGGGTAGAGTCGGAGTCGGAGTCGGTACTTTTAAAAACATCTGTAAAACGCATAATTCCGAAAAATATCCTTTTCACCCAATCGAATATCTTTCCTTTAAAAAAAGTTCTCATCCCCGGTAAGATTGGAGTCGGAGTCAGAATTGAATGCGTATACCAGGTGCCATGCAGTGGTTGCAACTCCGTGTACTATGGCGAAACCAATGACCTCAATAGACGTACATACCAGCATAGATATGACTTAAGAAAGGATAATTTAAACTCAGCTCTTGTACATCATAGAACCAACTACAACCACTCTATAAATATAAACAACATTAACCAAATTTTCAACACCTCGGATACCAATTTAAGAAAACAAATAGAATCATTTTGCATCATAAATTGGGAAAATTTCAATAAACAAAAGGGAGAAGTGAACCTGGACCCAATACAAATCAACCTAATGAAAGAGACATATTTCTACAAAAAATAAGTCAAATCAACAGAATACAGAATCAATAATAACATTTCAAAAAAAAAGTTTGGCTCCTGTTTCTCGTTCATTCACCACTTGAAGAGGCCTCGCGTCAAAGAGGCGAAAGCTTTGGATTTTTGTGAACTTTGAAGATTTTGTGTTAAAATATATAAGTAGTGCAAATATCGTAATAACGCATGTAATATAAATTAAAAAAATTAAATGTGAAATTTCCGAGTTAGGTAACCTAATACAAGGGCTTAACTTTTCAATAAATATCTATATAGAAGGTTTAATTTCTAAAGTTTATATATATATATATATATATATATATATATATATATATATATATATATATATATATTGAAGGGGCTGCCAGCTTAAGGAAGATTTAAGATTTAAAAGTGGATTTTCCTTTGAAAGAACTCAAAATATATTTTTAGTATTTAAGATACAAC
>JABUQX010145079.1:0-25099 GCA_015478945.1 Trachelipus rathkii | reverse complement strand
CGGTAGTACTTCGTTCCAGTACTGGGTGAACCGTTTCGCATTTATCGTGAAAACGCTTTCGCGTTTTCGTGCACCACGCTTCAGTCACCCAACACAATCAATCTGAAGCTCCTACTCACCCCATCCAAAACACCATTCAGATTATCCCAGAAAATCACTCTCTTCAACAATACCCTCAGATGGAATATATGTCACAACCTAACATACCTTGACCCTTTAGAGCTTAAATTTGACAGGTATAATTTCCTAGTACTCACACACACAGTCTACCATAGCTCTCTGCACCAAAGTCACTCCATCAGATTTGCAACTCCTTTTCTCTCCCTCTTATTCCTTACCAGCTTTACATTTCACGACACCTCTCATTTTCACTGTTTCCTTTCATCTTTGTTTCAGTCGCAGCGAGCAAATCAAATTTACTCTTTCTAAATACATTCATCACCTCTTTCCTCTTCTCCTCAACATTTATTCCTCTGATATTCCATGTACCTACTGATTCATACATTTTCGGAAAGATAGAAGTCCGTTTACGGCGGTTTCGACCTTTTCCGAGGCATGCATTAGCATTCCTGGCAAAAGATAAGTGGTAGTGAGCAGCCAACCCAACTTCCACCGTCCCTTAGTCGCCTTCTACGACACGCAGGACATACGATGTGGGCAATTCTTTCTCCCCCACACATAGGGATGTAAGGAGTAGTGATGTCTAGAAGAGGGATGTGGATATAAGTATGTGTACATGATATGTGGATAAAAGGTGGTGTCTGTAAGATGTTTTCTGGATGATGAGTGTATAAAGAATATGAACGCAAAAGAGAAAGGCGAACCATTAGGCACTGGAATACATACCATATGCATAATGGGAGGTAATTTGATTCTTGTTATGGTGTTATGTTCTGGGTGTTGCAACTTGGGACATGACATAGTTGTAAGAACCAATACTAGGGGGATTGTATGCATCCCTCCTGCCATAGCACTAGTATGTGTTTGTCACATATGTAATCTTTTAGTCTTCTTCCTCTCCCCTCATTTTTCACATTAATTGTCTTATTATCTTTCAATCCTCTTCCTCCAGCACAGTTTCTGTCTATAGTGGTAGCTGGGTTTGGGTCCCGCTACTACTTATATATATACCCTAGAAATGCTCATGCATTCTTCCAATTCCCGGTGCAAGTTTGAGCACCCTACCCCAAGCTATGGGGACGAAAGAGACAGGATTATATATATATATATATATATATATATATATATATATATATATATATATATATATATATATATATATATATATATATATATATATATATATATATATATATATATAATTTGATAATATATATATAATTTGATAATGGGATAATTTGAATGATGTTCTGGATGGGGTAGTAGGAGTTTCAGATTGATAGTGTTGGGGGACCTGAAAGGGTTGATAGGTGATCAAAAAAGGGATGGTATAACAGGTGGTTTTGGGGTGTCAGGAGAAAATGAGAATGGTAGGAAGGTGATGGATTTCTGTGAGGAGAGAGGTGTATGTGTAAGTAATACTTTCTTTAAACACAAGAGTATCCATAAGTATACTAGAGTTGTTGTAGGTAGAGATGGTATCGAAGTGAAAAGTATGATTGATTTTGTGTTGGTGAAGGAGATGTTGAAGTATGTGTTGGATGTTAAATCAGTGAGGGGTTTAGGAATGGGATTATCGGATCATTATGTTGTAAAATTAAGTTAGTGGGGGCTTGGATGGAGAGGAAGGTGATACGAAAGGAACTAAGTCAAATTGCTGATAAGTTAATTGAGCATGAGAATAAGGATAAGTATGTAAGAGCGCTCGCTAGTAAATCGGTTGAATGTGAACAAGTTGATACTGAACAAATCTGGGGGCAAATGAAGGAAGCAATTGTTAGTAGTGCAAAGGAAATTGTGGATGTGCTAAAGTAGGAAGTAAGAATGTTAACAGTGAATGGTGGAATGAAGAGGTGATGAAAGCGGTTAAAGGTAAAAGAAGCGTGGTTGAATGTACTAAAAGCAAATGATGAAGTTTCAAAGAAAGATGCTTGGAATTATATAAGGAGGAAAAAAGAATACTAAAGGTGCATACGTAGGAGAAAAGAAGAGGTAAATGAACAGTTTGGAAGGAGGATGAATGAGGACATACAAGAAATAGGAAACTCTTCTGGAAGGAAGCGCAGGTTAAGAATGAGAATAAGGGGAATGTTTGAATAATGAATAGGGATGATGCTTTTGTAACTGATGAAATGGATGTAGGGGGAGTGTGGAAGAGACCACTCGGGGAATTGGTATAATTTTAACAGTAATGAAGAGGTGATAAGTGAATGTGTGTGGGTTTGATGGTGCAAGAAGGAATAGGTATTTTGGGGATGAGGTTATTAGTAAGGAGGAGGTAATGGGTAGGGTGAAAAAGTTGAAGAATGGTAAATCTGCAGGTATAGATGAAATTACTGGTGAAATGATCAAGAAAGAAGGCGAGATGGTGATTGATTGGATTTGGAAGTTGTGTAATAAAGCGTTTACGAAGAGTAAAATTCAAGGGATTCTAGGTGACTCATTCATTTATATGGGGTAAGGGTATAAGGGTAAGGGTAAGGGAGAAAAGGGGAACTGTAGAAATTATAGGGGAATAAGTTTATTGAGTGTTGTAGGGAAGGTATATGCTGGTATTTTGGTCGAAAGAGTGCGTCGAGTGACTGAGGGACTGATTGGTGAAGAACAAGGTGCGTTTAGGAGTGGTAGATGTGGATCAAATCTTTACATTGAAACAAATGATTGAGAAAATGAGGGAGAAGAAGAATAAATTATATTTAGGTTTTATGGATTTACAACAGGCGTATGATAGAGTTAATAGGGAAGCTTTATGGCAGGTATTAGTGATATATGGTGTTGGTGGTAGGCTTCTGAATGGAATCAAAAGTATGTATGACGATAGTGAAGCGTGTGTAAGAATAAATGGTGTCAATGGTGATTGGTTTAGGATTAATAGCGGAGTGAGACAGGGTTGTGTTATGTCTCCTTAGTTATTCAATGTGTATATGGATGGGGTTATGAAAGAATTCGAGGTGGGATGGCAGGAAATGGTGTTAGAATGATGGAGAATGGAGAGGAGTGGAGGGTGCCCTACCTATTGTATGCGGATGATTTGGTTCTGTGTGGCGAGTCCGAAGAGAGTTTGAGAGGATTGGTAGAGAGATTTGGCAGGGTATGTAAAAGGAGGGGTTTGAAAGTAAACGTAGATAGGAGTAAGGTTATGGTTGTGAGTGAGGACAGTCCTCAGTGTGAAGTTATGTTAGATGAGCAGCTGGAGCAAGTGTCTGAGTTTAAATATTTAGGGTATGTGTTGGATGAGAAGGGAACGGATGATGCAGAGTGTAGTAGGAAAGTTGTGAATGGCAGGAAGGTGGCTGGTGCAATTAAATCGTTGGTGAATGTAAAGGGACTAAGTCTTGAGTGCGCTAGAGTCTTACATGAGGGTATGTTGTTACCTGTGTTATTGTATGGTAGTGAGACTATGGTCTGGAATAAGAAGTATAGATCTAAAGTTCAATGTGTTCAGATGGACAATCTTAGGGGCATGCTAGGTGTGAAAGAATTAATAAAATGAGGAATGAACGTATTAGAGAGTTGTGTGGTGTGAAGAAAGGGGTAAATGAGAGAATAAATGAAAGTATGTTGAGATGGTTTGGTCATGTGGAAAGGATGAATGGAAGTCGGTTGGTTAAGCGGATGTATAGTGGAGAGTGTGTTGGGAACCGACCGGCTGGGGGACCGAAGAGAAAGTGGATTGAGTCGGTGAACGAATGTCTGAAAGAGAGAAATGTGAGTTTGGCAGAGGCGAGAATAAAGGTGCATGATAGGAGAGAATGGCGGGGTTTTGTATGGGGGCATGGTTGTGGCCCACCTGGGCCAAGGATGAACCCTTACATTGACGATTTACCATAATGAGGGTCAGGTCCCATGATGCTCTAGGGTGGATTTTCTGTCTGTGACGAGCTCTCACTAATTAATGGTACAGAGGGGGCGGTAAGGCTGGGCTTTCTTTTCGACGTTTGTCATGTTCTCCTACTGCTTTTCTTTTCCGATGCTTGTACAGCACCTTACCCCCAATCTTGGGGCAAAGAGGAAGGTGAAGAAAAATGAAGAATATATATATATATATATATATATATATATATATATATATATATATATATATATATATATATGTATATATATATATTATATATATATATATATATATATATATATATATATATATATATATATATATATATATATATATATATATATATATATTAGAAAGATCATTTGTCAAAAACTGGCGAGAATGAAATAAAACAGGCACAAGATAGACTAAATCAGTGCTACTCTCGAATTCATGCAGAAACATCATTTAATATGTCAACCTCTAGGTAAGTAAACTTTTAATAAATGAGGGAAGGATCCTGGGTTTTGATTTTTCATTACCTTTAAGGTTTAATATTAAATATTATATGATAAATCAGGGATGGGGAGTCTGCAAAGAATTATCCCACTCATATTATATTATAAACCAGGGATGGGAAGTCTGCAAAGAACTATCCCACTCATGACTCATTGATAAAAATATTTTTCTGATTATCATAAAATTTAGAAAAAATTATATTTATTTCTAAATTGATAAACAAATAATAATAAGTTAATAAAATCAGAAAAATGAACAAAATGGATAATAATAATAATCATTTGGATATTAATGGAAGCTATAAATATAATCGCATGTCCAACTTATTTTCTTTATTTAACATATATATATATATATATATATATATATATATATATATATATATATATATATATATATAGCATATATATATATATATATATATATATATATATATTTATATATATATATATATATATATATATATATATATATATATATATATATATATATATATATATATATATATATATATTTAGGATGTACTGAACAGAATTTTTGGTTCTCGGCCGGAACCGGAACTTTCCGGAATCTTGGAAAAGTTCCGGCCGGAACCGGAACTTTTCGACTTCCGCTACACCTTACATATTCTACTTAAAACTTGTCTGATTAATAAATGGAGTCTCTCTAGAAGTATCTGGCATCTTGTCATATCCATACTGTGCGACAAAATTTGGATAAGAGGATCAATAAATTTATTAAGTAAAATAGGAAAATACTATATAAAGTTCTACGGGTCTTCAAAGTTTAAAAATCTTTTTTCAGAAAAGCTTTTATTAAAAAGCTTTTTTTTTTTAGAAGCGGGTAACGTGTTTGAGGATAAGAGATCACGTTTAACTCCACAACATGGAGAGCAACTTATTTTTCTACACCATAACATTTCAATATTCATATAAATATATACATTTTTAAATAAGAAAATTATGGAATCTTATTTTAAAATTTTTTTAAATTTTTGCTTAAACAGTTTAGTTAATATTTTGTGTTGTAGTAGTTTCTACTTTAAAGTTAATTTCTTTTAGTAATAATAATAATAATAATAATAATAATATAGGAATTTAACATCAGCCTTTGATTTTATAAAAGTTTTTGATTTTATTTCCAAGTTCTAAATAATTTAATTTCCTTAAAATAATCTTTGAAAATAATTTACAGAAGAAGAAGATATATTTACATAAATTTCCCGACGCGTTTCGTCTCTATACTTGAGACATCTTCAGAGAATGAGTCTTTAAATTGAAATATAATAACTAAATCAAATGATATTTAGTTTGACAGATAAAACATTAAATTTTGTTAATGTCTGTCTGGTGTTTGATGTATAAGGTCTCCGCAATTTTAAGTTTCTGGACTTCACATGATCTGTATATAATATTGTGAAGTGTTTAGAAATATTTTCATAGTTGTTTGACCATGTATGCCGTGTTGAAATGTTAAAAACCTTGGCTGGTACTGTGGCGATGTTGATAGTAAAGCCATGTCCGACAATATATTCGTCGTGTGTAACCAATATATGTCGACGTACAGTTCGATGACACAACATGATGAATATCGTTATTTGTAAAGCAGCGATTTATGCTGTTCGATTATGGCAAGGTCTGGCTTTGAGGTGTCTTTAAAGTTTAAGAGAGTTCCGAACATACGAAGGCCTCTCACTTTTTGCCGAGTTCATAGATTGGAGTTTGGTTCAGCTTTTTCGATTACTATTTCTTTATATATAATTTTGTAATGGTTTTAGCACAGTTTTCAATCAATATGCTAATTAAGGCAAAATTCATCGTTTTTGCTGAACATATTGTGCTCTAAACTGTTTACGATATTTTAAATAGTCAGGACATCCATAATATATATAGACCATTATCAGTGGGTTTGACATGTATGCCTGTAGATAATGAGCCGTCAGAATTAACACTGATTTTGATGTCTAAAAAACAGATAGCATTATTAACCTAAGTTTCGTATGTAAATTTTAAACCCACTGATAATGGTCTGTATATGAACTATGGATCCTATTCACCGACTATTTAGTCGGTGAATGGGATCCATAGATCATTCACAGAGTTGTCATGCTTAAAATTTACATACGAAACTTAGGTTAATAATGCTATCTGTTTTTTAGACATCAAAATCAATGTTAATTTTGACGGCTCATTATCTACAGGCATACATGTCAAACCCACTGATAATGGTCTGTATATGAACTATGGATCCTATTCACCGACTATTTACAAAGAATCTATCGTAAAAACTTTAGTTTACAGAGCATACAACCTATGTTCAACTTGGAAAACTTTTGATGAAGAAATTTGCCGCATTAAGTAAAATTTAATTAACTGTGATCATCCACAATATTCAGTTGAAAATTTAATTAATAAACCCATTACAAAATTATATAATAAAGAAAGTAAAAATAATCAGAAAAATTAGATAAATTTCTTCTTCAAAACTTCCAATGCTATAGACTTCAATAAGGAAGAGAAGTGCCTTCGTAATATTTTGAACTCTCACCTCAAAACTAAAGACACCTCAAAAATTAATGTCAGACTATACCATAAGTCCAAACAACTGTCATCTTCCTTTAGCACAAGAGATGCTTTGACCGACAACCATCATGTTGTGTACCAATTTAACTGCCCTGAATCAGACTGTACGTCGACATATATTGGTTACACGACGAATAGATTGTCGGACATGGCATATCAACATCGCTACAGTCCCAGCAAAATCTTTGAACATTTCAACACGACACATGGTCAATCAACTATAGGTAATATTTCTAAACACTTCACAATATTATACAGATCGTGTGAAGTCCAGAAACTTAAAATTGCGGAGGCCTTCTACATCAAAACACGCAACCAGACATTAACATAAAATTTAATGTATTATCTGTCAGACTAAATATTTGATTTAATTATTATATATCAATTTAAAGACTTATTCTCTTACAAGAAATAATCCTCTGAAGATGTCTCAAATATAGAGACGAAACGCGTCGGGAAATTTATATAAATATATCTTCTTCTCCTGTAAACTATTTTCAAAGATTATTTTAAGGAAATTAAATTATGTACAGAAATAAATATTTAGAACTTTGGAAATAAAATCAAAAACTTTTAATAATAATAATAATAATAATAATAATAATATAATAATAATAATAATAATAATAATAATAATAATAATAATAATAATAATAATAATAATAATAATAATAATAATAATAATAATAATAATAATAATAATAATACCCTGTACAAATTTTATTTATCCCCAGGTCTAGATTCTAGAGCAGGGTTGGCACAAAAAAAAAATCAAATTATTTAAATCAAATGATTTAAATCAACTGATTTTTTGCGTAATTTTTTTAATAAAAAAAACATTTTTTTTTTTTTTTTTTTTTTTTTTAAGGCAAATTAGCTATCATCTAATTAATGATAAGTATATTTCATCTATATAATAAGTAAATTCATCAATGTAGTTTCAAATCATTTCTAATAAAGAAATAAATAAAATCAGAGTACTCAAATATTATACAGTATATATATAATTTAAATAACTTAATTAAACTAAATAATAATTATATTTATTTACTAAACTTATTATTAATTAGGTAATAATTAGGATTATTTACTAATTTTATAAAAATAATAATTAAAAAAGAAATTTGTGTCAAAAAAAAAAAAAAAAAATCTTAAAAAAATCCCCAACCCTAGAGTATTAAAGCTACTGGTTCAAGTGTGAAAATATTTTCATATTTAAAGTTTTCGAAACTATAGAGTCGAGGTCATTTTATCATGATATTTGTTCACATATATTAATTTTCTATATTATTTTTTATGCATAATCATAACTGAGTAAATGACAAATCAATTACTGAATTTTATTAAGAAAGACATTTGAAAAAGTAGAAAGTTCCGGTAAGTTCCGGCCGGAACCAAGTTAGTTCCGGTTGGAACCGGAACTTCTGAAAAATCGAGGTTCCGGCCGCCGAACCTGGTTCCGGTACATCCCTAATATATATAGATATATATATATATATATATAATATATATATATATATATATATATATATATATATATATATATATATATATATATATATATATATATATATATCTATCTTTCTTTCTTTCTATATATATATTGTTTTTTGTGGTATTGACTTATAAATAATGTTTATTACTATTTTTATGTTGTTTTCAAATTTCCTGGTCAAATTTTATTTCCTTTATTTTCCCAAGAATGGGAGTAAGGTGCGTGACGAGCATCGGAAAAAGAAAGCAGTAGAAGAGCATGACAAAGTCGAAAAGAAAGCCCAGCCTTACCACCCCCTTTATACCATTAATTATGAGAACTCATCGCAGTCAGAAAATCCACCCTAAAACTTCATAGCTTCATGGGACAGCGATGGACCCTCACTGCGTAGATCGTCGCGTAAGGGTTCATCCCTTGGCCCCGGTGGGCCACAACCATACCCCCCTCACAACACCCCGCCATCACTCCTGCTATACACCTTTCTTCTCGCCCTACCAAACTCACATTTCTCTCCCTCAGACATTCGTTCACCGACTAATCCACTTTTCTCTTCTGGTTCCAGCCGGTCGGTTTCCAACACACTCGCCTATGCATTCGCTTAACCAACCGACTATCATTCATCCTTTCCACATGACCAAACCATCTCAACATATTTCATTTATTCTCATTTACCCCCTTTCTCCACACCACACATTTCTCTAATACGTTCATTCCTTTTTATTTTATTAATTCTTCTCACACCTAGCATGCCCTAAGATTGTGCATCTGAACACATTGAACTTTTTAGATCTATAATTTTATTCCAGACCATAGTCTCACTACTATACAATGAACACAGGTATACAACATACCCTCATGTAAGACTCTAGCGCACTCAAGACTTAGTCCCTTTACATTACCAACGATTTAATTTTCTGCACCAGCCACTCTTCCTGCCATCTCACACAACTTTCCTACACACTCTGCATCATCCGTTCCCTTCTCATCCAACACATACCCTAAATATTTAAACTCAGACACTTGTTCCAGCTGCTCACCATCTAACATAACTTCACACTGAGGACTGTCCTTACTCACAACCATAACCTTACTCTTATCTACGTTTACTTTCAAACCCCTCCTTTTACACACCCTGCCAAATCTCTCTACCAATCCTCTCAAACTCTCTTCAGATTCGCCACACAGAACCAAATCATCCGCATATAATAGGTAGGGCACCCTCCACTCATCTCCATTCTCCATCATTCTAACACCATTTCCTTCCATCCCCACCTCGAATTCTTTCATAACCCCATCCATATACAAATTGAATAACCAAGGAGACATAACACAACCCTGTCTCACTCCGCTATTAATCCTAAACCAATCACCATTGACTCCATTTATTCTTACACATGCTTCACTATCGTCATACATACTTTTGATTCCATTCAGAAGCCTACCACCAACACCATATATCACTAATACCAGCCATAAAGCTTCCCTATTAACCAGGGCTGCGGAGCCGGCAAATTTTTTTCCGGCTCCGACTCCGGCTCCGCCTCCAGCATTTTAAAATTACCCGGCTCCGACTCCGGCTCCGGCTCCAGCATTTTAAAATTACCCGCCTCCGCCTCCGGCTCAAGCATTTTAAAATTACGCGACTCCGGCCCGCCCGGCATTTTAAAATTGTCTCGCTCCGAACTGGCTCCGGCCCGACCCCTTGTTATAATCTCTCCATTTACAGTCATGAAATCATTAATTCTGATACAAAATTTTGAGGATATGATGAAATTAAATGTTTGTTAATGACATCTTTATTAACTTAGAATTTAAAACTTAGAAAATATTTTATAGAAAATAAGAATTTTAAGAAATAACAGAAAAAGGAATTCACTTTTTTCCTAAATTTTAATATAATTCCTCTTTGAACGATGAACTGCGTGTACAGTTACGTAATATAATTTTATTATTTTTTTTTTCTAAAAAGAATAAAAATCATATTTTAGATTCATCCTAAAGTTTAAAATAATTCCTCGTTGAACTATGAGCCTGAACATATATAACAATTTTATTCAAAACAGATTATATATATATATATATATATATATATATATATATATATATATATATATATATATATATATATATATATATATATATATATATATATATATATATATATATATATATATATATATATATATATATATATATATATATGCATATATATATATATATATATATATATATATATATATATATATATAGATATTGGGCTGTTAGGGTTATATATATATATATATATATATATATATATATATATATATATATATATATATATATATATATATATATATATATATATATATATATATATATATATATCAGGGTTCACACTTTCTGGAAAGTCAGGGAAAGTCAGGGAAAGTCAGGGAAAAAAATTGGTCAGGGAAAGTCAGGGAAACGTTTTAAAATATGCTGAAAGTCAGGGAAATTCCACAAAAGTCATGAAAAGTCAGGGAAATTTTAAAATTTCCAAACATATGAAGAATGATCCATGGACCATGTTACATATTTTTGATATATTTTTTTTTCCTTACTGTATAATTGTGGAATGAGAGATGTATTTGATAAGTGAATGAAAAGGATGGGCGAGGAATGACATTCCATAAATCTACTTCTATCCTGTTTCTTTCTATTTTTAGTTCACTATTACCTACTATTCTTCCTATTCTGTTCGTAGAAGTTGTTCCAAGTTCATCCTTCCGATTGAAGGTGATTGGTATATGGATGAGTTTTAGACTGTATGACTTATGACTTAATCTGTTTATATCTTTTTCTTTTTAGGGAATTATACTTTTTGAGGTGTTTTTATTTTTTGAGGTTTGACAAAGGGATTTTTGATTTTTGTGCAGTTGAAGGTATTTATTATTTTTTTATAAAATGACTTCAAGCAAAAAAAAATCTTAACTTTAACGACCAGTGGTTGGACAAAAAACTAAACTACTTGGTAAATTTCTGTTCACAGATTTACAATGTCTCATATTTAATATTATGGAAAGATTTCTTAAGTCCAGTAAAATGCCTGCTACAACCAACAACTAAGCTCTTTGCATTAGATTTACATGACAAACTTGAATGCCAGACTGTGCAAATCAAAATGACAGAAAAGATATTAGAAAGATATCCTCTGAAGTACAAGCCTGTCCAATGGCTCTCATCATTGGATCCTAGTATAGTTTTTCATCAGCCAGAACAAGGGAAACAAAGATTTGATTTATTGCTAGAGGCATTGTACACCAATAACTGAATCACAGATTCTGTTGCTGAGAAAGAAAAAGCACTATACTCTACTTTGCAGTGAAGCTCATTCTACCCTTGAATTAAAATTCAAAATATTTTTGGATGGTGATTGTCCTTCTAAGAGACTTGATGAGTTTTTTTTTCTTCTATAGCACCTGAGAATCAATGTTATGCAGAATTGTGGCAAATTATTAAATTAGGGACTGATATTTTCGCATGGAAATACAGTGGAAGGAGGGTTTTCTATAAATTAAGCAATTTTAGTGGAGAATCTGAAAGAACATAGTCTGATTTCTCAAAGAACAGTGCACAATGCTATAAGATCTCATGAAAGTATTCATAAAGTTCTTATCACTCAAAAAATGTTGACAAATGTAAGAGCTGCCCATAGGAGATATGAAGAACATCTCAAAGAGTCAAAACAGAAAGAAAAAGAAGAGAATAAAAAGGTTGAAAAAGAATATTATCCATACAGATCAATAAACTTGAAGAGCAGAGAAAGATGTTAAAACTGAAGGCTTTAACAGAAGACGCTATAAAATCAAAAATTCAAATGCTTGAGAAGAAAAGGTTAATCTAAATCTCCCCATTTAGAACTTTTGTGATTACAGTGGACGCTATTCACCTAGGCTATTAATGTAAGCTTTTAATTTATTTTCTTTTTGTATAAATAAAACTGTTTTCTTTTGAAAAAATAAAAAAAGGAGTGCTTTGGATGGCTATGGGTAAGGTATAGGCTTATTACTAAAAAAAAAAATATTTTTTTAAATTCATCCATGATGATGAACAATTTCTAAAGTAAGTTTTCAATAATTTAATGTATGAACTGAGTAAATAGGCTGCAATAATAATTAATAGATATTTTATACACCAAAAATAACGAACACGCTGGTCAGGGAAAATTTGCAGATTTGGTCAGGGAAAGTCAGGGAAAGTCAGGGAAATCAAATTCAAAATTTTAGTGTGAACCCTGTATATATATATATATATATATATATATATATAACTTTTAAAATAATTTCTCTTTGAACAGCCCAACCATATGTAATATAAATTTATTCAAAACAATTGTTCTTAAAAATAAAACCATCAATAAAATCCTCCTTTAACGATGTCCTTAGATCCGTTTTTATTATTTTTAAAGCAGAAAATAAGCTCTCAACATTCACTTGAATAGGAGGCAAAATTTTAGGATAGCAATTGATTGCCTCTTTAACTGATAACTTTGATTTCCGGTCGATTTTCATTATTCCATCTAATGACTTATGGAATTCTACCTTTTATTTTTCTAGAAGATATTTAGGTTGAATGTCTTTTACTAGTAGATTGTCTTTTTAGTTTTTTCAATCGCTTTTCTGCATGCTCCAATTTTTCCCATTATCTGGCAAATGTGACTTCTTCATCTTCATCTGACAAAATTCTACAAGGGAGCATTCCTGAAACTGCTGAACTATCTGACTCCGGCCCAGATTTATGTTCGATAGCGTTATTCATTTTAAGTCCTAGTTCACAAAGAACACTCCTAGCTTTAAATATCAGATCTTCAGTTCTTGGAAAGATTCTAAACAAAGATTGTCGACAAAAATATTTTATTTTCAGTTAACATTCTTTCCTTCTCTTCTTTTCATGGAATTTATTTGTGATTTGCTAAAATCCGTTCTCTATAAAAATTTTCCTGCAGTCAAGTCTTCTGATTGAATATTTTTTGTTGTAAAGTATGGGTGTTTTAATAATTCTTCGAGTGTTTCGATTTGTTCCCACTGACTGTCGGAGAGAGAAAGTTCAGAAGTACCGGCAGCCATCATTACTACTATAATCTTTTAGTTGCAGAAGCCTTTAGACTTTACAGCATAAGACATGGACTTCCCATCTTGTTCTTAACCTAAGATTGCCACTTTTGCAGCTTGATTCTTTAGAACTTCCATTAATTTTGGGGTAGGTGCTTTTGCTATTTGTCTTGCCCTGCTTATAAGATTTGCTCGGTAAAAGTTACTTAACGCCCACACGGAAGCTCGATCAAAAAAAATTTCACAGGAAGCCTCTCTGATACATAAAAAACGTTTTAGGGTCGAAATGAAAAAAAAAAAAAAATATCAAAAACTACAATAGCTACAGCGAAAAGGAATACATTTTTGTAATTCTGGTAAAATTTTAGTAAGGAAAATGTAATTAAAGAATACCCAAGGGTATACCGCACCGATGGCAGGAGTCGGTCTTCGGCCTTCCGGGGAAGATGGGTAGGACTATTCCTCTCCGGGAGAGGGTCCCGGAACCCCGCCTTGGTATTTGGGGTGTCGCGGGGGTTCCTCCGCCCTCTACGGGATATGGAAAACGTCCCCCCTGTGTTCCCCGTCGGCGAGCCCCCTACATTGCCGTGTAATACCTTTACAAATAATATATATAATTTCGCCCCTAGAACAGGTAAAAAAAAATTCATTAAGACCCTAGAACATCTATTTATGTATCATAGATGCTACCTGTGAAATTTTTTTTTTGATCCGAGCTCCCGTTCCGTGTGGGCGTTAAGTAACTTTGTCCGATTTGCTCTATGAGTATTGTAGATACCATCACGCACTGCTAACTGTAAAGTATGTGTGCAATGTTAACGTTATCGGAACATAGTCTTTTCATAGTTTTATCAAGTTCATTCTGAAAACAACGATTACTTCTTCTTTTTGACATTCATTCAATAAAATCAGTATCACATTTACCAATTTCCTATTCCTCACCCTCATTGTCCTTATTTAATTTTTCAATCGTACTGATCATGTTTGATGCGTTATCCGTAACTAAGCTAATTACTTGTCTCTTGTTATTTCAAATTCTTTTAAGATGTCAGTAACAAATTCTTGAATATATTCGCTGAAATGTTGAGTATTTTTTTCTTTTACTGCTGCTAACGTTTTAGAAATATTGTTTTTATCTTTAACTGATAACTTTATATATATATATATATATATATATATATATATATATATATATATATATATATATATATATATATATATATATATATATATATATATATATATATATATATATATATATATATATATATATAAAATTATTGACAAAATAATTTAGCTTTGCCCATGTGTAAGTATCCATTTTTAAATGCACAAAGCATCCCTTTATGCAATTTTTAAGCTTACATTTTTGTTTATTTTTTCTTCTAGAACTATTTTACAAATATTTTTCCAGTCTAAAGGGACTTCCAGTTTCTAAGCCATGTCTCCACACAGTGCTTTAAATCCTGGTTATGCAAAGAAAACTAATGGGTCACTATCTTTAACAACCATTATAATCAATTTTATTTTGAATTTTTCACTTAACATAGACAGAACAAGTTTATGGCAACTGAAAAAGTTTCCATTTTAGTCTCTCAGTTTTTGAAATTAAAGGTTTCTCATGATTACCTTTTTAGCTTCACCTTTCTTTTTAACAATTGCAGCAATGTCTGGATGATAGCTTTTTAAATGTCGCATTAATTTAAAGGATCCAATAGATGTATTGTGACCCCATGAGTAACTGGTAGACTCTCTTGTGCATGATAGAACTAACTGTTTCCCATCAACTGTGTTAACTATTTCATATTGACAAATGAAAGTATTTTTATCATCAGAGTGAGTAATATATATTCAAATACATGAGGTGTTTTCGATTTTGGTTTAGTTGACATGATTTTTCTAAGGATATTAAACTTAATTAATTAAAGTTATCTATAGAAGTATAGAACCTTTTTATTATTGAATAACAAATATACATAAGCAAATTCTGAAAAAAAGAATATATATATATATATATATATATATATATATATATATATATATATATATATATATATATATATATATATATATATATATATATATATATATATATATATATATATAAAAATATATATACATATATAAATATAATTTTAATTTTGTTATTATTTTCCGTAACCTATATATATATAGTATATATATATATATATAGCAGCAGCAGCAGCATATATATTTATATATGATATATATATATATATATGTTATTATTGCTATATATATATATATATATATATATAAGTTATATATATATATATATATATATATATAGTATATATATATATATATATATACTTCTCGGTATATATATATATATAGTATATAGTTAGTTAGTTAGTTATTGAAAAAGTTATAGTAAAGTATATATATATATATATATATATATATATATATATATATATATATATATATATATATATATATATATATATATACATATGTAAAACATATAGTAAATAATTACTAATTTTAGCTAGCCGGAGCCGGAGCAGTTCTTTTTGCGGGGCTCCTCGCCCAGGTCCCCCTAAAAATTTCGCCTCCGACTCCGGCCCAGATCCCCTGTGGCCTCGCCTCCCGCCTCCGGCCCAGTCCCAAAAGGTCTTCGCCTCCGGCTCCACCCAAAACCTTGCGGCTCCGGCCCCGGCTCCGGCTCCGCAGCCCTGCTATTAACTCTATCATACGCCTGTTGTAAATCCATAAAACCTAAATATAATTTATTCTTCTTCTCCCTCATTTTCTCAATCATTTGTTTCAATGTAAAGATTTGATCCACACATCCTCTACCACTCCTAAACGCACCTTTTTGTTCCTCACCAATCAGTCCCTCAGTCACTGGACGCCTCTTTCAACCAAATACCAGCATATACCTTCCCTACAACACTCAATAAACTTATTCCTCTATAATTTCTACAGTTCCCCTTTTCTCCCTTACAAAAGCACCATCCCTATTCATTATTCTAAGCAGATTCCCCTTATTCTCATTCTTAACCTTTCGCTCCTTTCAGAAGAGCTCCTATTCCCTTTTGAATGTCCCTCTTCCTCATTCTTCCTCCTTCCAAACTGTTCATTTACCTCTTCTTTTCTCTCCTACGTATGCACCTTTTAGTATTTTTTCCTCCTTATATAATTCCAAGCATCTTTCTTTTGAAACTTCATCATTTGCTTTTAGTACATTCAACCACGCTTCTATTTTACTTTTAACCGCTTGCATCACCTCTTCATTCCAACCCATTCATGCTGTTAATTTACTTCCTACTTTAGCACATCCAATATACTTCCTTTGCACTAGCCAACAATTGCTTCCCTTCATTTGCCCTCAGGATTTGTTCAGTATCAACTCGTTCACATTCAACCGATTTACTAGCGAGTGACTCTTACATACTTATCCTTATTGTCTTGTTCACTTAACTTCTCACTCTTACTTTTACCTACTTCCTTTCGTATTACCTTCCTCTCCATCCAAGCCCCCACTAACTTAATTTTACATAGAACAACATAATGATCCGATAATCCCATTCCTAAACCCCTCACTGATTTAACATCCAACACATACTTCAACATCTCCTTCTTCACCAACACAAAATCAATCATACTTTTCACTTCGATACCATCTCTACCTACACCAACTCTAGTATACTTATGGATACTCTTGTGTTTAAAGAAAGTATTACTTACACACATACCTCTCTCTTCACAGAAATCAATCACCTTCCTACCATTCTCATTTTCTCCCGCCACCCCAAAACCACCTGTTATACCATCCCTTTTTTGATCACCTATCCAACCATTCAGGTCCCCCAAACACTATCAACCTGAAGCTCCTACTCACCCCATCCAGAGCATCATTCAGATTATCCCAAAAATCGTACTCTCTTCAACGTTTCCCTCAGATGGACCATACGTCACAACCACACATACCTTGACCTTTTCAAACTTAAATTTAACCATAGAATTCTAGGACTCACACACACAAAGTCTACCATAGCTTTGTACCACAGGTCACTCATCAAAATTGCAACTCCTTCTCTCCCTCTCTCCCTCTCTCATTCTCTTCCACACCAGCACGCACACATTTCACACCACACCACTCAATTTCACCTTTTCCTTTCATCTTTGTTTCAGTCACAGCGAGCAAATCAAATTTGCCCTTTCTAAATACATCCATCACCTCTCTCCTCTTCTCCTCAATATTTATTCCTCTGACATTCCATGTACCCATACGATTCATACAATTTCGCCGAAAAATAGAAGGCCGTTTACGGCGATCACGACCTTCTCCGAGGCATGCATCAGCATTCCTAGCAAGAGATAGGTGGTAGTGGGCAGCCAACCCAACTACCACCGCCCCTTAGTCGACTTCTACGACACGCAGGACATACGATGTGGGCAATTCTTTTTCCCCCACACACAGGGATATGAGTAGTAGGGATGTCTGTAAGGTGTTATCTAGAAGTGGGGTGTGTACTTTAATCATGTGTATATGATATGTGGATAAATGGTGGTTAGTAATATGTTGCCTGGAGGATGAGTGTGTAAAGAATATGAACGCAAAAGAGAAAGACGCACCATTAAAAATGGGAGGTAATTTCATCGTTTCGAGTATGTGTGTATTCTCCCTATATATATATATATATATATATATATATATATATATATATATATATATATATATATATATATATATATATATATATATATATATATTTAAGTGACAGAATCATGATGTTAGATTATATATATTCTTTCTTTCTTTATCTTCCTTTATTTTCCCAAGAATGGGAGTGACGAGCATCGGAAAAGAAAAGCAGTAGAAGAGCATGACATAAGTCGAAAAGAAAGCCCAGCCTTACCGCCCCCTTAGTACCATTAATTAGCGAGAACTCATCGCAGTCAGAAAATCCACCCTAAAGCTTCATGGGACAGCGATGGACCCTCACTATGGTAGATCGTCAATGTAAGGGTTCATCCCTTGGCCCAGGTGGGCCACAACCATACCCCCTCACAATCCCCCGCCATTCACTCCTGTTATACACCTTTCTTCTCGCCTCTACCAAACTCACATTTCTCTCCTTCAGACATTCGTTCACTGACTCAATCCACTTTCTCTTCGGTCTCCCAGCCGGTCGGTTCCCAACACACTCACCACTATGCATCCGCTTAACCAACCGACTATCATTCATCCTTTCCACATGACCAAACCATCTCAACATACTTTCATTTATTCTCTCATTTACCCCTTTCTCCACACCACACATCTCTCTAATACGTTCATTCCTCATTTTATTAATTCTTCTCACACCTAGCATGCTCCTAAGATTGTCCATCTGAACACATTGAACTTTAGATCTATACTTCTTATTCCAGACCATAGTCTCACTACCATACAATAACACAGGTACAACATACCCTCATGTAAGACCCTAGCGCACTCAAGACTTAGTCCCTTTACATCCACCACACCAACGATTTAATTGCACCAGCCACCTTCCTGCCATTCACAACTTTCCTACTACACTCTGCATCATCAGTTCCCTTCTCATCCAACATATACCCTAAATATTTAAACTCAGACACTTGTTTCAGCTGCTCACCATCTAACATAACTTCACACTGAGGACTATCCTCACTCACAACCATAACCTTACTCTTATCTACGTTTACTTTCAAACCCCTCCTTTTACACACCCTGCTAAATCTCTTTACCAGTCCTCTCAAACTCTTCAGATTCGCCACACAAAACCAAATCATCTGCATATAATAGGTAGGGCACCCTCCACTCATCTCCATTCTCCATCATTCCAACACCATTTCCTGCCACCCCCACCTCTAATTCTTTCATAACCCCATCCATATACAAATTGAATAACCAAGGAGACATAGCACAACCCTGCCTCACTCCCCTATTAATACTAAACAAATCACTTTTGACAACATTTATTCTTACACACGCCTCACTATCGTCATACATGACTTTGATTCCATTCAGAAGCCTACCACCAGCACCACATATCACTAACACCTGCCATAGAGCTTCCCTATTAACCCTATCATACGCCTGTTGCAAATCCATAAAACCTAAATACAATTTATTCTCTTCTCCCTCATTTTCTCAATCATTTGCTTCAATGGAAAGATTTGATCCACACATCCTCTACCACTTAAACTTACCTTGTTCTTCACCAATCAGTCCTTCAGTCACTCGACGCACTCTTTCGACCAGAATACCAGCATATATCTTCCCTACCACACTCAATAAACTAATTCCCCTATAATTTCTACAGTTCCCTTTATCTCCCTTACCCTTATATAAGGGTACTATTACTGCTCTTCTCCAATCCCTCGGAACTATACCCTCCATAAACGCTTTATTACAAAACTTCCAGATCCAATAATCATCTCGCCTCCGTTCTTGATCATTTCACCAGTAATTTCATCTATACCTTCAGATTTAATATTCCTCAACTTTCTCACTCTACCCATTACCTCCTCCTTGCTAATAACCTCATCCCCAAAATACCTATTCCTTCTTGCACCATCAAACCAAACCCACACACATTCACTATCACCTCTTTATTATTGGCACTATATATTTTCGAAGTGTTCTTTCCACACTCCCCTCACATCCATTTCATCAGTTTTTTTTTGTTTTTTTTTTATTATTATTAAAGTTCACACCTCACGGGCATATCCCTATTCAAGGAGGGGAACTTCTCTAGGTAATTTCTACCTAGGATCCGAACTAGCGATGCGACAAAAATCATTCTCCATATATATTTACAGTATTTAAAAATATATATATAGATATATATATATGATGGAGTGGATGATATATATATATATATATATATAAGTTATATATATATATATATATATATATATATATAAAATATTGTTTTCTAATATTAAAGGTATGATGGAAAAACATCAATAAAATATTATCCTGAACATAATCATCATCAGTCAGTACTTGAAACAAAAAATGAAAAAATCCAAAGTGCGAAGCCGTCTCAATCGAAACCCATCCCAGAAAAGCAACCTGTTTCATCTTCTTTGCAACCGTTTATTGCAGAACAAGTACGTTGTTCCATTTAGTTTAAAGATATTTTTTAATTTTTTAAATGTGAAATTTTTAGATTGGACAATTTCTCTTTTATATAGAATATTCTGTCTTCATATTTCTATGTATATTAGAGAGTGAAATTGCATAATTCCCTTTGTTTTGAATTCTTATATCTATATATTAATGTGATATGAGGAAGATGAATATTTTTGAATACCTCCGTAGGAAATAGGCAAATTAAATTTAGAAGTAGATGAAAGGAATTTTTCTTACACATTTTTATTATGAAACTAGTATTATTAAACTGTCTTCCTTAGCATTATACATTTAGATTGTCTTGTCGATATTGCAAGGCATATATGATAATTAAAAATTATTATATATATATATATATATATATATATATATATATAGTTATATAGTTATTAGCAAGAAGAATATATATATATATATATATATATATATATATATATATATATATATATATATATATATATATATATATATATGTTGAACTCAACTATACAATTTTGTACTTTGTATGCCACACTTACAAACACTATCTATTTCTTACTATCTAATTCTAATACTTTATGATATTTTAATAATAATAATGTTATTTTACCTGGTTGTTTGCTTGATATGTCTTCTTCTGAGATGTAAGAAATAAGAGATGTATAATCAGTGCAGAATATTGAATATTGGCCGATGAAGACAGCAGACGATGATTATATTATAATGTTAATAGGTTAATAGGTTATTTAGTCTGTTAATTAGTCTCGTATTACAGTATGGTCTTATCAAGTCAATTATTATATCAGTCAGTCAGATCTTTCTTTTAAACAATTATCTTCTATTATCTGCAAATAAGTGGTGATTTCTTCTTTCTCTGTTGCACTCTCTTATATCTTGTTATCTCTCTTCTTATGTTTCTTTCTTCTTATATGTTTCTTTGTTTCTTAGTCTCCTTCACTTTTCTTTTCTTCTTGTTATATTATTTGCTTTCAGCTTTCAGTAAATCTGAATCTATCTTATTCCATATATTCCATATATTGTTTATTATTTTATTATTTATCAATCTATATTATTCTTTATCATTAATTATTCCTAACTACAATCTTTACTATACTATAAATCTATACAGTTTTGTACCTGCAGAAAATAAATAAACATGCAGCAGACAATGATGATGTCTCACATCATCACTGTCTGCATCAATCTCACACCACTCTCTTCCACCTCTTTTATCCCCCTAATCTTTTTTCCTCTTTCATACCTCATTCCCATATTCAAACATATTATATAACTCTCATTCCTTCTCAGAATACATTATTATACCTACACTTCTTTCCACTCAAATTCCCAATAAATTCTTCACACATATGCCACATATTGTATAATCCTACACTTACATTTTTATACTTCCATCTCTTTCCCGAGTTAATTTCTTCTAACATCTCATCACACATATTCAATATCGTGTATACTATTTCACTTACTTGACTTATACTTTGTAATTCCTCATCATCGTTTTCTTTTTCACATACTTCAAAACTAATATATTCTTTCTCACTCTCATTTACGTGGTTATCTCTTATTTGTATTTTTTCTATGTCTCTCTCACTACTTTTATTATTTACATTATTCTCTTGATCATTCTTCACTTTCTTCTTTCGTTTCCCTCTTTTGCTCTTTTTTCTTGAACGATTCTCTCCCTGATGTTCTAGTTCAACTGTAAGATCAGTTGCACTTAAATAACCCAATATTTCCTTATGTCATTCTTTCTCTATACCTTCAATACTATCAATTCTTTGATCTAAAATTGCTTCAATCATCCCTTCTTTAACCTCATCTATGTCTTCACTTGTTTCTTCTATATTCTCATCATTCAGCTCATTCAGATAGATATTCTCTTTCTCCTTTTTATTCACTTCTTTTACTCCCTTTTTCTTATTCCACCAACAATCGTTATCCACATGTCCAAATTTGTTACACATCGTACATTTTCTTATATTTTCTACACTTGTTTGACACTCTTTTGATCCATGTCCCTTTCTTCCACACCTGAGACAAAAAAGTGCATCTTCACAATCCTTCGCCATATGCCCATCTTTCATACATTTGAAACATCTCAATCCCTTACTCAAACATTCCCAACCTTTATGTCCTATTCCTCCACACTTATAACACTTAATTCTTTCTTCTCTTTCACCTTGTGTTTCCCTCTTCTGTGCCCCCTCTGTTGTGTCCTCTACATAATTATTATTCTTCTCATGCCACACCTGTTCCTTTTCATTTCTACTTGTTTCTCTTCTCTTATACACTGCCCCAGTCATTTCATCCATACCTTGTCTATTCCTTACCCACCACATTTCATCCTTTTCCTTTCTTTCTCTTGTATCCTCACTCTCAGTTTTTATGTCTTCAAATATTCTTAGCATTTGTTTTCTAATATTCTCATATTCCAAATCACTGTCACCACATCCACCTATAATAATCTGTTCTTCCCACTTTTTTAGTCTTGCTGAATACAACAAATGAGCTCCTTTTACATCCTTTCCCCACTCACTCATCCCTAAACAGATTGCTTCACTCATTACTTTTTCATACCGTATCACATATTCTTTCACGCTTTCTTCTTCTCTTCTATCTATTTTTAATACATTGAGCACACTATTGAACCTCTCCACTCTTTTATCCAACTTATATCTATTATCTAATGCTGCTAATATTAACTTCACCCCACCCTCACTTGATAACTCACTTATACTGATGTTCTTTGTTAGTTCTTCCGCTTCTCCCTCTAAATGTAATCTTATCATTAATCCCCTTTGTCTCATATTTGCATTTAATTCCACCCAATCACACACCTTTCTCCTCCACTTTTCATAATCTCTTTCCTTCCCAGAAAACGCTGGACATTTACCCACTATTCTAGTTTCAACCTCCCTTTTTTTCATCATCACCACCCATTATGCTAGCAGAGTTGCGCAGCGCACTGATAAACTCAACTATACAATTTTGTACTTTGTATGCCACACTCACAAACACTATCTATTTCTTACTATCTAATTCTAATACTTTATGATATTTTAATAATAATAATGTTATTTTACCTGGTTGTTTGCTTGATATGTCTTCTTCTGAGATGTAAGAAATAAGAGATGTATAATCAGTGCAGAATATTGAATATTGGCCGATGAAGACAGCAGACGATGATTATATTATAATGTTAATAGGTTAATAGGTTATTTAGTCTGTTAATTAGTCTCGTATTACAGTATGGTCTTATCAAGTCAATTATTATATCAGTCAGTCAGATCTTTCTTTTAAACAATTATCTTCTATTATCTGCAAATAAGTGGTGATTTCTTCTTTCTCTGTTGCACTCTCTTATATCTTGTTATCTCTCTTCTTATGTTTCTTTCTTCTTATATGTTTCTTTGTTTCTTAGTCTCCTTCACTTTTCTTTTCTTCTTGTTATATTATTTGCTTTCAGCTTTCAGTAAATCTGAATCTATCTTATTCCATATATTCCATATATTGTTTATTATTTTATTATTTATCAATCTATATTATTCTTTATCATTAATTATTCCTAACTACAATCTTTACTATACTATAAATCTATACAGTTTTGTACCTGCAGAAAATAAATAAACATGCAGCAGACAATGATGATGTCTCACATCATCACTGTCTGCATCAATATATATATATATATATATATATATATATATATATATATATATATATATATATATATATATATATATATATATATATATATATATATATATATTATTATTCTCGTATATGTAAATAATTTATTATCATTATTTTTAGTTCCTTTTTATCTTCACATTTAAGTATTGTGTATTTAGTTTTTTTTGTTTAAGCATTCATTCTTACTTCATTCATTCAAATTCTTACTTTATAAAGTTTCTTAATTCTCCTATCAAGATATGAGCATTTGAAACATGATATACTTAAGTAGTAACCTTTATCGACCTTGATTCATTGCTTGTGTTCTTTATATCAAATGTATTAATAACAAGTAATTACCTTCCTGTATTTTTAATATTTATTTTGGTCTTCTCCCAAAAATCTCGCTTGCTTGCTTTTTTTACACACAAATCTCTTTCAGTAATTATGGTATGGCAGTATAACCTTCCAAATGAATTGGCTCTTTTCCTCATAGATCCTTGGGTTTTTAAATATTTTTCCTTTCTTTTTATTATATACTAAAATTTTGTGTTTAATTGACTTAATTTTCACTTTTCATAAATTCATAAATGTTGCATTATATATATATATATATATATATATATATATATATATATAGCAGCAGTATATATATATATATATATATATATATATATATGAAGTTTATGCAAT
>JABUQX010145078.1:25000-43335 GCA_015478945.1 Trachelipus rathkii | reverse complement strand
TACTCTGGAGACCCCATCCTAGAGAACGTATCTCTAAGTGGCTCTCCTCCCATCACTCTTCGTTGATATGGCCCAGCTTGTATTTCGATATTCTTTCAGCGTCAACTCTGTTATGAATACTCTTGATTACAGTTTTGCAACTTAATCTAGTGCTTCTCACTATAGAGAGACATTTAAAAAATCCGCATCTTTACTCCACCGTGAACTCACATATATATATAAAATATATATATATATATATATATATATATATATATATATATATATATATATATATATATAGTAAAGATATATATATATATATTATATGTTATATATATATATATATATATATATATACATATATACATATATTATATATATATATATATATATATATATATAGTTATATATAAAGAACACTTCTTCATATATATTACATATTATATATATATATATATATATATATATATATATATATATATATATATATATAATATATATATATATATGGTATATATATATATATATATATATATATATATATATATTATATTATATATTTATACATATATATATATGTATATCATATATTATATAATATATATAATACATTATACATAATATATAATATTTTATATTATATATTATATAGTATATATGGAGTCCACGTTTGGCCCAAGTGGGTCAAGGCTTTTTTGGCTCGCCTTCAGAACGCGGATTCCCTCTCAGTTATGGGTTCGTATCCTCTTCGGCTATGTGAACGGACACAAAAAATTGTCGTCAGTAGGAGATTTTCTGTAATATTTTCGTATTGCAGCTTACGGTGCATAGTGTATTACACTAACCTCAATACACACACACACACATCACTACCAACATAGCCAACACATACAACAGAACAATCTATTCACATACAAATCACTCTTCTCATGCTTCTCGCATTGGAAAGGCCGCGTATTAGGATGCGAACCCACGCCCGCGGTGGCAAGCACTCCGACTGCGTTGCGCTGAAGCAGGGCTTGCTATCGGCTCAATATCCTTGAACTTAAAATAATATATACCATTTGGTCAAAACCATATATGTACTTTCCACCACCCTGATCTCGAATATGTTGTGGTAGAGAAATGGAAGGATAAATATATATATATATATATATATATATATATATATATATATATATATATATATAGTGGTATATATATATATATATATATATATATATATATATTATATATATACGCATACGTATCTACTTGACTTGTGATCTTCCAGAAGTATCGCATTATTTCTCTCAAACCACTCTTTTGGGTGCTGTGGAGGCTTTTGGAACTTCAGATACCAACTAAACCGCACCACACACACCACCCACCCACTTCATAGGACTATTCGTCCTGCATGGAATGTGCGTCACATTGTGGTTCTTCACCTTGTTCACCCCTTTCTGAGAAAATGGTTGCTGGGGTTTTAGCTTATCAATCCCCGGTTCTCGTGGTTTCTTTTAAGTATATTTCTGTCTATCGCTCTCCTTTTATATACACTATCAGTATTGCAGTGGAAGTTGTTCTAGAACACTTTTTATATTCAGGAAAGCTTCGGCAACTAGTATTTTCACAGTTCCATACTTTCACTGGTCACCTCTCTGACACAGACTCAACTGCTATGCTCAATCTTAAGTGTAATTAATTTCCTGTTCCATTTTCACAATATTCTTTAACTTACAACCAAACATCTTGTATTGAGACATATCGAAGAAACTCGACTCAGAAATGGGAAAGACCCAATGAACTAACGAAAAGAGAGGAAAAAAATCTACAAAGATTTGATATAAGGAAATTGAAATCAGATCCCAAATTAAACGAGTCTTGACGTGGCTGCAAGTTGTGCAGACCTTGAGGAAATCCCAGTACGAGGAAAGCTTCAAATCAGTTGTTCCCAATTGGAGATAGCGGAAACCTTAAGATGCGATCCAACGGCTTTAACAGCTGATAATATAGATAACCGTTAACGTGTGTAACAATATTCAGTTCAAAAGACTTTACATAAATAGGGGAACTTTTATTTGATTATTATTATTATTATTATTATTATTATTATTATTATTATTATTATTATTATTATTATTATTATTATTATTATTATTATTATTACTTTTATTATTATTATTTTTATTATTTTTACTTTTATTATTTTTACTTTTATTATTAATTATTATTATTATTATTATTCTTATTTTTATTATTATTATTAGTTACATTATTATTATTATTATTATTATTATTATTATTATTATTGATAAAAAAGTATGAAATTTAGTCCATATAACACAATGAGAAAGCAAAATGTATTGCCGCAATAATAATAATAATAATAATAATAATAATAATAATAATAATAATAATAATAATAATAATAATAATAATAATAATAATAATAATAATAATAATAATAATAATAATAATAATAATAATAATAATAATAATAATAACTAAAATAATAATAATAATAATAATAATAATAATAATAATAATAATAATAATAATAATAATAATAATAATAATAATAATAATAATAATAATAATAATAATAATGAATAATAATAATAATAATAATTATAACTGTAAATAATAATAATAATAATAATAATAATAATAATAATAATAATAATAATAATAATAATAATAATAATAATAATAATAATAATAATAAAACAATAATAATAATAATAATAATTTAAAAAGAAAAAGGAAGAAAAAAAAATTGTTGTTGTGAATTTGTTGTTGTTATTGTATTGTTGTGAAGAGAAGAAAAGAGAAGAGAAGAGGACACTTGGTTCAAAGCTATAAAAAAAACGAAAAAGAAAAGCACGAAATAATAAAGAAGTTGCTCTGAGAGAAAGATCCTTGAGCCTCTAACCCAGAGACCGATTCTCTCTCACTCAATTGACAAAAGCTTTGCTTGGCACCAATTTTTGTGCCACAGCCAATTACATTTGCTCATTCTCCTTCTTTATTTACACATAAAGAATGCAGTTATATATATATATATAGTATATATATATATTATATATATATATTTATTATATATATATATATATATATATATATATTATATATATATATATTTTATATATATATATATATATATATATATATATATATATATATATATATATATATATATATATATATTATATTATATATATGTATACATACATATATATATATATATATAGTTATATAGTAAAGAAATATATTATGTTGTTGATATTGAAAGAAAGTTATATATATTATATTATATATATATACATATGTTTATATATATATATAGAAGGGCTATTACATATATATATATATATATATACATATACATATATATATATATATCGTACATATATATATATATATATATATATATAGCATATATATATTATATTATTATATTAATAAGTATATTGTTATATATATATATATTATAAGATATATATATATAGTATATATGTATATATATATATATCGTATATATATATATATATATATAATATTAATATTATTATATATATATATATATATATATATATTATTATATATATATATATATATATATTATTATGTTATATATATATATTATATATATATATCTAGTATATATATATATATATATATATATATATATATAGAATATATATATATATATATATATATATATATATATATATATATATATACATATATATATATTATATTTGTTATTTATATATATTATATATATATATATATATATATATATATATATATATATATATATATATATATATATATATATATATATATATATTATATATATATATATATATATATATATTATATATATATATATATATATATATATATAGAAAGATATATATATATATATATATATATATATATATATATATATATATATATATATATATATATATATATATATATATATATATATATATATATATTCCTTTGATTGTCTTTGTATTTATTTTTCAACAATATATAGTTTACACATGGTCGTATTTATAAAAACGATAAAAATGAACACAAATAGGAATATCTACATAAAAATACACTTCATTTGTGCTTAATAGTTAATAAAAATAATCACTAATATTAAGTACTCTTTGGTAGCTTGACCGAGTTTCAATGTATTGGTTGGGGTTCGACCCCTTGTCAGGACTAATAGCAACTACCAAGATAAGTTTTATAGTTCAAATAAATCTATGGGAGAATTGAATCATATTTCAGGTTAAGTTATTTTAAAGGTTTTTCCTTTCGACGTTGTTCCGGGAAGGTTTTTCCTTTTTCTTCCCAAAGACACGTCAGGAATTTCCTCAATATATTCTGAAGGAGTCCTGGACATTGGCACAACATCAAAATATAATTATGATGCAAATATTTTTTAAAATTATAAACACATTTATTTTCTAACATAACATAAACTAACCTAACCTAATTCATGCTGTACCCGCTCCGTAAGGGAACTTCCACGGTGTGACTTACGCTTTGTTGGGGGATCATCTGCTGAGAGGGGCATTCTAACACAGTTGAATAGTATAAACAGCCTGTTCGTAATCTCTGGTCCTTGGACTCCCGGGGGTCCACGAAAACTTGAACTGCTAAGATCTTTTGGAGTTAAAATTGAACGTTGAACAAATGTCCCCACCCTTTCCTTCCAAATTTTTAACGATAGCAGGTTATGTATATATATATAGTATATATATATATATATATATATATATATATATATAGTGAAGAGGTATATATATATATATATATATATGTATATATATATATATATATATATATATATATTACAGTTGTCACCACCACTCACGGGCAGAGCCCTATTCAGGGAAGGCAGATTACGCAGATGAGCACAGACGCAGGCTTTGAAGTGGGGAGATTAAATTCAGCAGGAAACACAGAAGATGGAAGAGAATTCACAGAACAGAGGTAGCAGAAAAGAAGGAAGCACTGCAGCGAATCCAGCTTCTGGAGTCAACACAAAACTCATGTGCAGACACAGCATCACTTGTGCATGAGGGCGACGTAAGCAGCATGTTATATAAATTCCTCGAGAGGCCTGCCGCTGCGGTACCTAGAAAAGCAGATAAATCACCAACATCGCACCGCAAAGATAGAGCAAAGTGAAGTGGAAAGTACAGAACAGTTTATAAGAATTTTGGCCTTAGACTCGACTCTGTCCAAAAGCAGGGGGAAACCAGAGGCCCCAGGATGCGAGAGCTACTCCATACAAGGGCGGATGATGCCCTTGTATAGCTGGAGTACTGAGAAGAGGAAAAAAGTCTCGCAGTCTAAAACAGAACTCCCAGTTTCTTTGAGGCCGGCCTAGCAACCGTTGTGATGTGTGAGGCTTCCAAGACATTTTTTTTTGTTTATGTTAAGGCCAAGGATGTTTATATTGTCAACAGGAGAGACGAGAGAGAGCCGTCAAAAGAGATAGGAAAGTTAGAAGGTGTCTTAGAGAGGGAGATTTGTAGAGTTGGGTTTTTAAGAATGGAATTTCACAAGGTTGAGACGGCACACCCGGAAATTCTATCCAGATCATGGGATTGGACCGAGAGATTAAGACGAGCAATCGAAGCAAAAGAGGTAGCAGAATTGAAATGAGTTGAATAATGAAGGATTGAGTCATCGGTATATCAGTGGATAGAGTTAGAGATGTGCAGGTGAGAAGACCATTATGAAAAGTAGTAATAAAGTAGGAGATAAGACAGAACCTTGAGGAACACTTCACTATTACAAAAAAAGTACTCTCCCCATCAACAGCAGCCGATATTGAGTGATTTGAGAGAAAGAAAACTAGACATAAGCAAGCAAAGAGAAGGAGGAAACCCAAAGGGAGGGGAGCTGGGAGAGCAGTGACGTGCCACACCCGGTCAAATGCTTTGGATATGTCAAGCGCCACCACACCAGTCTTCCCGTAGTTCCTAACGCGGAAAACCATAAATCAGCAAAATAGGAAAGTATATCGCCAGTAGACCTCGATCGCCGAAAGCCATACTGGCGATTGGAAAGAAGTGAATGAGATTCCAGATGATTTTAAGAAATGAGAGATGAGAGATGAGAGGGGTTTCAAAGATCTTAGAAAGGATACAAGTGAAAGCTATAGGGCGATAGTTAGAAGGATCAGAACGGTTTTCCTTTTGGGAATAGGTTGACATGTAGCAGCGCCCAACACTGGAGGAAAAAGTGTTAGTATTGAGACATAGAGAATATAGTTGAACGAGGGAGGGGCCAGCACGAAAACACACTCCCTCAGAACTCGGGGAGGAACGTCATCCGGGCCACCCGCCTTCCTAACGTTCATAGATTTCAGGAGCCAATGCACCTGATCAAATTAAATCACAGGCAAAGGCATAGGACACCTGAGAGGAGGAGGAGGAGGAGGAGGAGGAGGAGGAGGAGGAGGAGGAGGAGGAAGAGGAGGAGGAGGAGGAGGAGAAGGCCAGAATAGTTTAGGTAAATTTAGAGGAAAATAGGAGGCCGGGAGAGATTGGCCTTTTCAGTTGGAAAATTAGCAATAGAAACATCAGATCGAATAAGAGGAGGAAAGGCAGATTTACAGAAGTTGTTAGAGATGTTTTTGACAAGAGGCCAGAAAGATTTGTCAGTAGGAGAAACAAATATATATATAATTATATATATATATATATATATATATATATATATATATATATATATATATATATATATATATATATATATATATATATATATATATATATATATATATATATATATATATATATATAAATGAGAGAGAGAGAGAGAGAGAGAGAGAGAGAGAGAGAGAGAGAGAGAGAGAGAGAGAGAGAGAGAGAGAGAGAGAGAGAGAGAGAGAGAGAGAGAGAGAGAGAGAGAGAGAGAGAGAGAGAGAGAGAGAGAGAGAGAGAGAGAGAGAGAGAGAGAGAGAGAGAGAGAGAGAGAGAGATACTGTATTTTCATTTTGTTTTCTTTGCAGGCATTAGGTTCTTGTTTACATATTATAGGAAGAACAAAAACGTTCTAGCCACAAAAGATGTTCAGCCTAAGAAAAGACCCTTAATTGTTCTGAAGGATGTTGCATCTATCGGAGGACGGTGGCTTCTCATTCCTCCAGTAACCGGACGACATCTCACGCCTTGACTTTGTGATCACAACTTTTCTGATTTTTCTTTAAGGAATTTCAAGTATTATTCTTTTTACCTTTTATATTACAAATATTGGAACTAATAATCTTGTTTGATAAATTTAAAGAAATAATCGAAGATAGAAAAAGCCAAATCCAACGACATTGATGCACAAATTGGCATGCCATTGAAAAGCAAAAATCATCACGTTTTGGAGATTGAGCACTTCACCCAATGTTCTTTAAAGATTAATTTTAAGAGAGGATTCCAAAATATTTTGCACCACAATTATAAAGACCTGTATTCGTCATACAATTAAATATTATTATTATTATTATTATTATTATTATTATTATTATTATTATTATTATTATTATTATTATTATTATTATTATTATTATTATTATTATTAATATTATTATTATTATTATTATTATTATTATTATTATTATTATTATATATATAGATGGTGCATGTATATATATAGATATGAAATATACACGTAGTGGTGAAAATTTAAATATAAATATATATACAGAAATATATATATATATATTTTATATATATATATATATATTATATATATATATATATATATATATATATATATATATATATATATATATATATATACACGTCGCCCCCACCCCCTCCCTATAAGAAGCGGGGTTTCTCTAGATCTTGTATTACCTCTAGCAGGTTAGGCCCAGAGGTCCGTCAGTGATACTAATAGAATGAGTTGCGTAATGTCTGTCAAAGTATGGCAGTGTAGCACAAGATGTCCTGTGTCGTCGCGAGTCTGGAAAAACATGGCAGTGGGGGACTATGCTTATGTATTCTAAATCTATATTTTTGAAGGGAGGGGGCGGTTCCCAGAGTGAAAACAGGATAACATTACATGAGTTTTGCGTCCATGGTTTGTTGTGAAGGGGATATTTTAAATGGGTTTGTTTGAAGAATGGTGTTGTTTAAGTATGGGGAAATTCCCCTCTTTAGGTTATTTGTGCATGAATGTGTTTAGAGAGGAAAGCATCTGTGGTCGGGGAGGTTGCTAAACATGTTACGTGATGCTGGTGTGATTTTTTTTTTCCTTTTTGATGCGGGAGGTGATATTTGGAATGTTTGATGTAGGAGGTGATCTATAGAAAGTGACTTACTGTCGAATTCACAGTCTCGACGTGCTCCTTTATGGGGATGAATTTTTTGTTTCAGCTCATAGATGATGGATGAGTGTGGTGGGATCTGGGGAAGGCAGTTCGTTATTATCCTAAGTTTCTTATTTTGAGCAATTTCTAATTTTTAATGTGATAAAACAGAAATCCAAGCAGGTGATACATAATTTAAGATCGGGCGGATGTATTGTCTGTAAGTTTGGCTGCAAGAGTTTCCATTCTGTTGTAAAAATATACCAATTAGTGCTTTCAGTGCATTTAGTTTGTATGTGGCTCTTGAAGTGATAATGTTAATGTGTCGGGTAAATGTGCTTTGGGTTTCGAAGGTAAGACGAATGGTGTGTGTTGTTTGCTGAGGGGTGTTTATTATTTGTAAGCTTATGTTGATGAACGGGTGTTGATTCTGTCTAAAGAGTGGTATTAATATGGGAACTTTGAGATATCTTTGTATTTAGAGCTTTGTCTATTAAAAGATTTATTTGGGAACTGCATTAAACAAGTTTTGTTGATATCTTATTGCTGCAAGGAGAGCAGGCATTTTATGGAGGTTGTGTGGAGTCCGTTAAAATGTGTTGGGCTTAGACCAGTGAGTAGTGTGGCAGCAGAGTACTGGTGTTTACTCGGAATTTATGTTGTTACCTGATGGGGATTCTAAGAAGGAATATTTCTTTCAAACATTTTATACATTGCAGATAAAAGATGTGAAACTAATGTATATATTTATTTTAGGAGTAGAACATTGAGATGAAGGTGGTTTCGTGATGAGTGTTACTTGAATTTAAATATTTATATTGGGATTATGATATGTCCTTGTGTTATTTAATGTAGTAAATTGAATAATATGAATTTAGAGATTTTTAATAATATTGCTGTACTCCTAAGGATTTGGTTGGGGTTCATCTTGGTTGGCTTTTACCCTTTTTGGCAGTTTTATTATTTGTCTGTTTGCATAGTGCTTGCGGGGTTTGTAACTAAAATTTTGAAAAGTGGGTCAGTGAATATTGCAGTTTTTGGAGGGGGGTTTGTTGGTTTGTTTGCAAGAAGGCTTCGTATTTTGTGGTGGTTGGAGGTATGAAGTTTGATATTTCATACAGCATTGAATATTTTTTGTGGTGTTGGACTCCATAGTTTAGTGGATTGGATCAAACTCACACAACTTTTTTTCTTGAGTTATACTGATTAGGTTGCTTTTATATTGTTAAGGTCTATGATATGGTTTATTTGGATCTCAGAACATTCCTGTTTGATGAGGGATATCACTTCAGTACCCGATAAGATATTTGGCTAAAGAAAATGAACTTTTTGATGATTTTTTTGAATTTTTTTATTGAATGTTGTGTTGTTTTTGTTAAGCATATATATATATATATATATATATATATAGAAGATATATATATATATTATACATATATATATATATATATATATATATATATATATATATATATAGATATATATATATATTATATATATATATATATTATTATATATATATATAAATATATATATATATATATATATATATATATATATATATAGTATATATATATATATATATATATATATATATATATATATATATATATATATATATATATATATTTATGTATACATATATATATATATATATATATATATATATATATATTGAAGGATCAGTATGCTGGGTGCTTATGTTGTATTGTATGTGGAAATGTTTTCCAAGTTGTAATGACTTGAATTGGGGGAAGGGGAGCAGCTTGAAGAGATATCCGGTCCTTGATGTTGAGTTCTGGTTATGTTGTACAAGTTCGGCGAGTAATTAGTTGATTTAAGTCGTTTAGGATGCAGAGTGGATGCGAAATATCTACGAGTGCATAACCTGAGTGTGTGTGGGGGGGTAGAGGGTGTGTGTGTGAAATCTTGATGGGTTGTGTGGATTGAAGTCCCCACCTAATTTTAAGTTGTTACACTAGGTTAAGGGAATAACCTTGCGAGCAGTGTTAGATTATAGATGGAAGTATTTAAATGTTAATTATATTGTTTTTTTTTTATATTATTACTGTATTGACTTGTACTTCAATTGATTGATATGTGGTTTGTTGATCGTTGTTCATGAGGAGCTGAGTGTGACGTTATATATATATATATATATATATATATATATATATATATATATCGGTGATGGATAAAGAAAGAAAGTATATATATATATATATATATATATATATATATATATATATATATATATATATATATATATATATATATTTCTAATTTAAAAGGCGGTGTATAATAATAATAATAATAATAATAATAATAATAATAATAATAATAATAATAATAATAATAATAATAATAATAATAATAATAATAATAATAATAATAATAATAATAATAATAATAATACAATAATAAATACACACACACACACACACACACACACACACACACACACACACACAAATAATAATAATAATAATGTCCTCCATTTTTCTGCCTTATAAACCAGGCGTCGATCTTTAGAGGTGCAACTCCAAATATGTGCCGTTAAAATATGGGTCAAATTTTAAAGTCTGATCCAAACTGGTTGAGTGAAATCACTTTTATCACGGAAAATAAAAATATGATGATGAATTGATGCAAGATTCGTTTGTTATGAAGAACAGTGAGTGTGAAAAGGTGAGTGTGGAAAGGAGTAAGATCAACGCTTCAACATATCAAACAACTCGATCATTAGTCATTCAATTTATCAGGTACACGAAGAGTACGAACATCAGTTGTGCAATATGTTAGTTACTACTTGAAATAAGAACGACTGATCAGAGTCAAACCATTAGTTAAAAATGAGGTTTCGGAGGCTACCTTTAGATTTTGCTAAAGTCTCCAAATTCATGGCAGACGGGGATCCCCATCCAGCAGGGTTCTCCTACTCCTTCCCCCTTCCTATACTTATATGTTTCCTTTCACCAAAACAAAAACAAATAGAACTTTATCATGACCTAAATTTTTTTTTATATATTTTTTTATGTAGAACACACTGATAAATAATATTTATTTTCTGCTTTGTTGAAAGTTTGGGATTAAATAAACCCACAAAGTAGCAAGGTAAATACAAGAAAGAAATGATAAAAAGAATAACAAAATCCACACATGTTGCGACTTGCGCTACTTATCGTGTTCATCACTCAAAACATTGACATCAAAAATTCACGGACTTCAAATTTATTGAGTGTCAAAAAATTCGTAACTCATTTACTGCTCATAAAACCATCAATCAAGATAAATACTACGTTTCTAAAGCCTTCATTACTTTCTGGCAAGCTCTTTTCTCCCTCCCACACACACATATACATACTGTGTTAGCTGCTTAAATCCTCAATAACAATATCAATAAATGGGCATAATAGAGCTAATTTCATCAATTAATATAAGAACGTCAATGATAATTATATCTTATAAAGACATTACATATCCATTTAAATCAGCGCACCCCAACCTTTTTCCTTTAACGTACCCCTTGATTAGGCTTATCACGCATTAGTACCCCCACCCACCCATCCCTTCATGCAAAAAGTTTTTTTTTTCACATAGTAATGTTCTCAGGGGTTTTCTAAATAATCAGACTTAAATTAATGACATTTATAGGCTTTTATTTTGATTTTGCAATTTATTTCACTTTTATAATAGTCTAACATCAAAGCAAATAAAAACTATTAAAATAATTTGTAACTACATAAAGTTCATAATAATTATAATTCATCTTGATATACAAGTCTTCTAACGTAGCTCTTAATAAATAGTGAGGGGAAGACGCTGGGCAATCCCGTGATATGGATAAATGTTAGGTGGGTTTATTCCTTTATTTTTTGGTGTTTTCCGCCATTACCAATATTATTTTCACGTACCCCGAACCAGTCTTCCGAGTACCCTCAAGGGTACGCGTACCCCAGGTTGGAAATCCCTGATTTAAATGAATGGTAATTGTTAATTTCTATTTTAAGAATAAGACTAAACGCTGTTCCTCTTTTCGCTGTTGCAAGAAAGAAAAATACTGGTCAGGGAGTGATAGGATCCCTGAATCTCAATACGCTAGGATCCTGTCACCCTTTTTGGACATTTATCTCATTCACAAGACTGTTAATATTTCAGAGTACTACCGTTAAGAATGGCTTACGGCGTTTCTAGATCAAAACCAGGGTTTCAAAATCAAGAACTGTGAGCCCAAGATTTTAAGTGGAGTCGGAGCCGAGCGTGGACAGAGAAAAAAATATTTGACTAATATATATATATATATATATATATATATATATATATATATATATATATATATATATATATATATATATATATATATATATATATATTATTATGTTATAAGAAGAAGATATATATATAGAAAAAAAAATATATTTGTACATATATATATATATATATATATATATATATATATATATATATATATATATATAAAATAAGAATAATAGTTTGGGGGGGGGTCAGTAAATCCGTCTAGGTTCACGGCAACGTAGATCCATCTAGGTTAGGTCTAGATTTACGACATCGTCGATCCATAGACCTTAGGAAACTTATGTGAAATGCATAATATGAGCTGAAAAGGAGCTTAAAATAAAACTCGAGATACTCCACCAATTTCTTGTGTGTAAAAACAAATTTGAAGATACAAATGCGTATCTGGGGGGGGGGCTTCGCCCACGAACCCCCAAACATTGTTAGTGTGCAAAATAAAAAAAGTATTCAACATCATAAGCCTATATTAAAAAAAAATCATCTTGTAGTTATAAAACTGAATCATATTAAAACTATGAAATTTTGAGACTATCTTTTTCAGGGAATTTCTCGAAGATTTTTTTTTACGTTTTTCTTCATTACAATTCATTTCAAACATTTCACAAAAAATCTGAAACCGCGCTTTTTTTTTAGTTTTCTCATTCCATTTTTTTAATAGACAAATGTTATAAATATAAACTCCTGTGGCTTCATAACTTTTTTCAGGATTATTTCTAGGTGGTTCATTACAGTTCATTTCATGCAAGTTTCATAAAAATCTGGACTGGGTGTCCATTTTAATGAACCTTTTCTTAATATGCAATTTCAGGCTTCAGAGACTCTGATTAGCTGTCTAGCGTTTCTCATTCCTTTATTTAAGCCTCGCGATCTCCTGAAGATTTAGATAAGATTTGGCTGGTACGATGAAGTGAATACGGAAGTTTTGCAACGATCGAAGGCTTTGAAAACATTGATTCCATTTGCTACTTATCAACTTTGCGAAAAAGGCTTTTCGTCTATGGATGCATTAATTATTAAAAATTAAACTATGCAACATTTGAATATAATTCATTAATAAAAGTTTTTACGTACAGTGTGTTTTATTATTTTTTGTGACCCACAGCGACCCCCAGGTTGAGAAACGCTGGCCTAGTCAATCCATAAATAAATAGTAGTTTTAGTTTGGTTTTCAATACCGACTTGAAAGTTACGATTGTGTACGTGTGGTTTTATCAAACATTATTTTTGGAGTGTGAACACGCGCTTTCTATGTGACGCAAATTTCCGCCTCTTACTACTAATAGAGTGTGGGAAAACATGCCTACCTAACACGCGTATCCCCCAAACATACTCATTTTGTCCTTGACCCAGAAATCTAAGGATTTTTTCTCCAATTCTTTTCTTAGCATCTAGAGCTAGAAATTATTCGATTATTTTTCGTTTAAAGGATGGAATTTCATGCCTATACAAACTCTAACGCTTCCATAGCACTGAATCTAACTTCTATGTTTTTAATATTTATACATCACAATGATCGGCTGCTTCTCTCGTTCATGGTTGTGCAGCCTCTTGTTTTGTATATTCAACAATTTCAAACGATTAGTGAGCCAACGCACACTCCGTAAACAATATTTGCTTCGTAACTAATCCATCACTATATAACTACGCTATTTGCTCTATCATTGATAACTAAACTCAACCAGACCTAAACGACATTTCTGGCAAATTGACTTGGTCTACAATAACTTCCCAGCAATGCTTCCACTTGACATAGATGCTTCCTGTTTCTGCTGGGATAAAGCAAGCAAGATGTCGTGCACCGAATGGCAGCCCAATACATTCATCTAACCTTTCTCTCCTCGCAGGTTAAATCAAACTTGCTCTAAAGTCATAGATAATATAAAGAGATACGAAGCTTTCTATTTAGCCTAATTATTATTCGAAAGGTGAAGAACTTGCGCAGGTGCGCCTTGTTTATCATTCAAAAGCTTCTAATTAACAAAATACCTTGGTTTACTTTTGAAAATCTGTCTTTTATTCATTTCCCCTTAGTATTTTCGGGGTTCAATCCACTCAACACTCCCATTAAAAATGGTCTAGTTTCATTAATACTTTGAGTATGATAACGATATCTATGTCTCTAGGGAGCTTATACTGTTATCAGAGTTCATGCGCGAAACGTGACATGGAACTACGAACATTGCAAAGGGAACCATCCATGATGATACCCCCTTCCCCGTCTTATAGAAATGTTCTAATGAGCTACTGCTCTTGTTAAACCCCTACCTAGTCTTCAACAAAATTCATCAATATTGAAAGTGGGCATGAAACTAATTTATTCGATTCCTTGAAGATATCCATTTCGGTACTTTTACTTTTAACTTTTACCATATTTTTTGACTGTATCCCCTAATGGCAGACCTTCTATCACCTAGAGTTCCTTTCCATTTTTTTCGATAATCAGTAGGGACTCCGACATTCAAAGTTGGGTTGAGAATGGTCTACTAGTCTTCACACCTTGATCCTATTCTGCTGTCCTGATAGTTCTTAAAGGGATCGCCTCAGATTTGTAAACCAACCTACAGAAAATCTAAGTACAACAAAAGTTAACTAAACACCTCCAACTTTCCTCTAATCCCATCGACGGTCCGTTCCCACTACTGAAAACACATTCTTGGTTTTAATTGCACTTTCAAAATCATCTTGAGAACTTCTTTTCACAAAAAGGATTGATTGGCTGAAGAAGTTACAGAGATCTATCTACAAAATGTATTTCCTAGCATGATTTCTACATAACGCAACCTAGACTTCTAGTTCTGGTTCCTACTCTCAAGATACTTTTGAACTATGGAACGATTTACCTCACATTCCTTACAGTACTGTGAGTAAGACCCCTCTAAACCTAGCCTGTTGCAATGCCTTACCTGTAGTTGGTCATTATTTTGATTATTTTTTTCCCAGTCTTTGATGGCTATAAACAGAAAATCTTTTTTAAAGGAGATGAGAAGCATAGAGAATCTATATTTTTACTCGTTTGAAACATGAAAAGCACCAGCTCTTTGAAACACCATAAATGGAGCCTCACTACTATTTATCCGATGCAAAAAATATTTAGGATTTCAGATAGAAAGGAAGATGTAAAAGTTTCAAAGTAATTTCACATAATTATGACGAAGGATGTAATTAAATTTGCTGAACTTTAAGAGTTCAACATTTGGTTGCGGAAGAAAGATAAGTCGTAAATTTTAAACATTGATGGATGACTATCCTGGAGGCAAATGTTCACCAGTTAAACTATGAAACTACTCAATAGCTTTGGTCCTAAATTGCCCACATTTATCGATAACAAATTGAGGGCTGAAGGAGGTCCATCATGTATGAGCATGTGGAAGAGATTCCTCAAGACAATCATTAAAACTTACAAAATAGTCTCTCGAAAGGGATTTAATCTTTCTGTATAAACTTGTACAGACGAATCTAGACCTCCTAAAAATTACGATCACCATAGCAGACTGCCCATCTGATGCAATGAATAAAAACTATTTCCTATGAAACACTGGTTATGTAAAAACTTTGGTCCCCCAAAAAGCACGAACCGTACAAAGTTTCTTAGACCAAATGCAGAAACCGTCTATCACGGCCAATTGTTGAGCTATTGATTTTGGTCAGTGGTAGACAAACCCTACTAGCAAAGAGAATTCGACTCGACCACAAATGTAAAATTTCTACTTGCAAATTTTTTTTTTGCTACAACTAAAATACCATTTCAATATAAAATATTTTTAAGAAATAGTAACCTCCAAATTATAACCCCAAAGATTGAAGTCAATGTAGAATTAAATTTAAAAAAAAAATCAATAGGGAAGGAAAAAGTTAAAGATCCAAGGACCGAAAATCTGAAACTGAACCGAGAGAGCAATCGATAATTATTTTAGGAAAGGAAAGCATTTTATTTTCATATTAAAAATATGAACTTTCCGTGTATTTCCTTTGCGTCCGAAAAGTGACCAATTTTGGTTTTATATTTTATAATTAATTGCCTACAATGTTATAGACTACTAATTTAGCTCATTCAACCTGATGATTATATTGTATTTCACAATACAGTAATGCACAATGCAGCCAAAGGAAATACTTCACCTTACCCAGCGTTCAAGTACTAAATGAATCGAAGTTCTTTTGCTTAAAATGATTGATAAACACAAAAGGGGAGAAGCTTAATTTTCTTGCCAGACACTCTAATAGTATATCCATTGAAGAATATTGTGAAAAGAACCTAGACATTAAATAAGAACATCACTACACATTAAAAAAAATCAAAAATGAAGTGCAAAGTTCCAATTAAACAAACTCCATTTCGCACGAAGGATGAGAGTAATGTAAAGGAAGTACCTTCAGAAAGTCTTACTTTACAAGCCCTCTACTGAGGCACTCAGAAACAAATCTAAATTAAGCACCGTTGGAACAAAGGGATTTAAGGATGTATGATCGATACTTAGTGAAGTACCAGCCAATCGCAAACCAAGTTGCTTCAGAAATTTCGGAATCTTACTGAGTGTTAAGAACTTTTCGCAAATGTTGTAAGTAGCTTCAGAAAAACAATTACTAATACAATCCCTACTTGATAAGCATGAGAAGCCAATTTAAACTACAGTAGCCTCGAAGTCTTACTATTACCTTACTGAGAAGCATCAGAAACAAACAAACAAAGTAGTCTAGAAAACAGACTTACCATTAAGCAATCCCAACTGACAAGCACTAGAAAAATCAAACTATGTAGCTTCAGTGAACACTTTTACAATTCCTTATAAGACGTATCAGAAACAAATCTAAACTAAGTAGCTTAAGAAAACATCATTATTACAATCCTTACCAAGAGTATCAGAAAACAAACAGCAAATCAATGCTTCACAAATATTACAATCCCTACCGAGAAATTTCAGAAACATCTTAAACTAGGCTGAAAAAGATTATTATAAGAAACAAATTCAAACCAAGTAGCTTCAGAAAAGTCTTGCTATTAACTACTGAAAAGCATCAAAAACATATATAAAACAAGTTGTCTCTGACAACAGCCTTGCGATTACAAACCCTACTGAGAAGCTTCAGAAACAAATCTGAAACTAGTCTCAAATAAGTCTTACAAATACTTTAGAACCATCAGAAACAAAGATAAACCAAACAGCTGTAGAAAACAGTATTACGATTACCTTACTGAGAAGCATCAGAAACCCACCAAAACGAATTAGATCCAGGAAACATTACAATTACGTTACTGAAAAGGATCAGAAACAAATTTAAACAAAGTAGCTTCAGAAAACAGACTTAACCCCAACTGACAAGAATCTGAAAAAAAAATTAACGAAGTAGCTTCTCAAAACATTCATATAAAACTGTATTACTCATACAATCCCATTTGCTTCTGGAAAAATAAAAACTATTACTATCCCAACTGAGAGGTATCAAAAACAAATATAAACCAGGCGGCTTTTTAAAACATTACTTGTTACCAAATGAGAAGACAACAGATTTAAACCAAGTAATTTGAAAACATTACTATTACAATCCCTAACTGAGAAGCATCAAAAACAAAAATATAAACCAATTGTTTCCGACAAAAAATTACTACTATTACAGTACGTACTGAAAAGTGACGGAAACATATCTAAACCAAGTAGCTTCAGAAAAGAATATTACTATTACAATCCATACTGAGGTATCATAAGGAAATCTAAATCAAGTGCTTCAG
>JABUQX010145078.1:0-17500 GCA_015478945.1 Trachelipus rathkii | reverse complement strand
ATTTCGAATTCTTTTAAGATGTCAGTAACAAATTCTTGAATATATTCGCCGAAATGTTGAGTATTTTTTCTTTTAACCAAGTTTTTTAGAAATATTGTTTTTATCTTCGTCCACATATATAAATAATTACTTCTGGCATGTAAAAAGTGATCCATTTTAAATGCGCTAGAAAGCGTCCCTTTATGCAATTTTTAAGCTTATTTTTTTGTTTATTTTTTCTTCTAGAACTATTTTACAAATATTTTTCCAGTCTAAAGGGACTTCCAGTTTCTAAGCCATGTCTCCACACAGTGCTTTAAATCCTGGTCATGCAAAGAAAACTAATGGGTCACTATCTTTAACAACCATTATAATCACAATTGTATTTGGAATTTTTTCAGCCTTAACATAGACAGAACAAGTTTATGGCAACTGAAAAAGTTTCCATTTAGTCTGAGTTTTTGAAATTAAAGGTTTATCCTGATTACCTTTAGCTTCACCTTTCTTTTTAACAATTGCAGCAATGTCTGTATGATAGCGTTTTAAATGTCGCATTAATTTAAAGGATCCAATAGATGTATTGTGACCCCATGAGTAACTGGTAGTTATAAACTTTGTGCATGATCGAAACCTGACTGTTTCCCATCAACCGTGTTAACTATTTCATATTGACAATGAAAGTATTTTTATCATCGGAGTGAGTAATATAATATTCAAATACAGTTGAGGTGTGCTTCTTCTCGATTTAGTTTAGTTGACATGATTTTTCTAAGGATATAAAACTTAATTAATTAAAGTTATCTATAGAAGTACCCAGGCGGCTTCGTCCATAGGCACTGCGGAACTGCAGCCCCTCTAAAAATTTCAGAACTAAGTCACAAATACTAACAGCAATTGTTATTTCCTTGTAACTCTCTCTCTCTCTCTCTCTCTCTCTCTCTCTCTCTCTCCTCTCTCTCTCTCTCTTATATATATATATATATATATATATATAGCAGTTATATATATAAGATATATATATATATATATATATATAGTTATGCTATGATAGTATGCTACGTCATATCAGTTATATATATTATATATATTAGTATATATATATATATATATATATATATATATATATATATATATATATATATATATATATATATATATATATATATATATATATATATATATATATATATATATATATATATATATATATATATATATATATATATATATATATATATATATATATATATATATATATATATATATATATATTTTTATTCTTTTTCTTTTTTTTGTATTAAAACAGGTGAAAAAAAAAAAAATAGCTTGAAAAATCTTTTATGTCCGAAAATCTCTCTAAAGTGTAAATTTTTACTGTGTAATCCGAGCGAGAGATGTTGTCCGTGAGTGTAGCTTAATAAAGTTACATTGGAACTTTTGGATATTTTGTTCCCGTCTCATATTTTTTCCTTTTCTGAGCTTCACATTTATTCTCTTTAAATTTTGATCATTTTTGCAATTTTAACTGATCGTTTTTCAAATTATTTTATTTTTTTTAATATAATATATATATATAATATAATATATATATATATATATATATATATATATATATATATATATATATATATATATATATATATATGAGCGTTATATATATATATATATATATATACAGGATTTCATTTACGCTGGATTTCGTGGCTATCTTTATATCTATATGTTTTTATATGTATATATATATATATATATATATATATACAGAGATGGGCAGTACTGCAGCATGACAATATACTTTTGTACCGATACTTGTATCACCAGCACTTTGAAAAGTACCGATGCAACGGTATCGCCCAATCAACAAATTTAAAAATTGTTCGAAAACATCGGTACTTTATTATTCGGTACATTTTTGGTGTATCATGGCCATGCTTTGTTATATGAATTTAAAATTTTTTTTTTTTTTTAATAGATAGTTATGAAATAATGTACTTATTAATATTCTATGATAAAACTTTATTAAAATTTTTATATGAAAAAGTAGGCCTCCAAATACTTCATATTATAACTATGGACAACAAATTATATTTCAATTATAAGACACCAGCTGATTTACACTGATTTTCATGAAACTTAGAAGAAATGTTCTAAATGATCCGTAGTGAACGAAAGTTTTAAAAATAAATTTAGAAAATGAGCCTGAAAAAGTTGTCTGCAAATTTCATACTTCATGACTAATACTGCCAGATGCTTCAATTTGTTAAAAAAATTATATGCTTATATATATACTTTTGTTACTAAAGAATAAAGATATATTTATATTTCCAGCACTCACGGGTCGGTGGGGCACGGGGAGGGAAGCTCCCTGTAAACTATGCATTCATTTACCGCGTTCCATGTGTCATGCATTCATTTAGCATCTAAAGTTGCTATAAATGCTATTTATTAATGCTCTAGCAATTTTTTAATTTTTTACTTATTTTTTAAATTCAAAAATGACCCATTCTTCCTATAACACAACAGGTCCTATAGAGAGGAGGAGATAGATATATATATATATATATATATATATATACATATATATATATAATATATATATATATATTTATATATGTTATATATATATATATATATATATATATTATTATATAGGTTATAAGGTTATATTATATTGGACATAGTCTATATATATATATAGATAAAGTAGAGGTATATATATATATATATATATATATATATATATATATATATATATATATATATATATATATATATATATATATATAGTATATATAGATATATATGATATATATATATATATATATATATATATTTGCCTGTTGAGCTGCAACGTTGTGCGTAACGACAGAAGGCTGAGTAATGACACGAACTTTGGTCAGAGGTCATAATCTTGCAAACAATCGAAAGAAAAATATGTTGTACGAAAACTACAAAGGCACAAATTGATATAAAAGAAATCAGGGGTTCTTCGTTAACCAATGTGAAAGGTTTTTGTAAACTGTTTTTGAATAATGCACTGAGCTTGGCAGCTTTCATTGTGGAAGAATTGAAAACTTTGAAGGAAATGATAATGATGTTCAACGAAGAAACTAATTTTCAGACTGTGACGAGGAAGACGACAATACTGAAAAAGTAGAAAGTGGAACGAGACATGGCTCCCCTCCCGAACAGCGGAGCGTCGAGAGGGATTAAGGTGAAAAAGTCTGCATTGGAACAGGAATGCTGCGGAAGCATGTGCGGTAGAGGCTGTTGAAGCGTTTGAGAGGCTGCTGAGGAGCGTTGTGAGGGCTGCTGAGGAGCGTTGGGAGGGCTGCTGAGGAGCCGTAAGCGATGCGTGAGCTGTGCGTGCGACAGCCGGAGCTGGAGGCGGAGCGTAAGCTGTGCGTTGAGCGACAAACCGGAGTTATATGGTTTTGCTGTGCCGAGCGACGCTGAGTTAGATGGCAGCCAGTGCTGAGTTGATGCGCCGAGCTATGGGTGAGCTGCCGCGTTGAGTTTATTGCGCCGAGCTATGAATGGAGCTGCAAGCTGTGCGTAGAGCCACAGCTTGTAGAGCACTGATGTAAGCTGTGCGCAGTGGCTTTATTGAGCCGGAGCTGAGGAGCCGGAGGCAGTGGATTTATCGTATACACATAATGTCGTTAGGCGGAATTGAAGGTGCAGTTGAGACGCAGGTTTGTCCATTTAGATCGATTTTTTTATTTATTTATATATATAGCTTGTTTACGTTAGGTTTTTCCCTGTCTGGAGCAGGTGATTGCGTTAAGTCGTTGACGTTATCGATGTTTGCAGCGTCAGGAGGGGACATGATTTATAAATGTTAATAAATGCGATTGTAAAAAAAATTTTTGAAAACAATATTACGAAACAAAAAATATGCTTAAGATGCGATTTGCACACGCTAAATATGATAAAAATGGTGGTCAGAGACCGAATAATAGACTAAATACTACAAAAAGGTATATAAAGGATGATAAAAAATATATAGTAGCCGCTTGTACGGGCTAAAATGGTTAAAAAATAATTGATTTAAAAGTGAAAAGACAGGATTTCGACCTGTTAAAATTTTCAAAATTGTATGGTAAAATAAATATTTTTTTTTTTTTATAAAGGAGACGCGTCTGCTTGAGGATGTGGATCCGGTTGAGACGAGAGAGAGTCGAAGTAGGTGTAGGAATGCTGGGATATGTGACGACGTCAGCACTCACTCCAGGTCAACACTGTTACGTTGAGCGTAACGGAAGAATCATCAGAAGGCTGAATCAGTAATACAATTTTGGTCAGCGGTCAAAATCTTGCAAACAATCGAAAGAAAAATGTTGTACGAAAACTACAAAGGCACAAATTGATATAAAAGAAATCAGTGGTACTTCGTTAACAAATGTGAAAGGATTCTGTAAACTGTTTTTGAATAATGCACTGAGCTTGGCAGCTTTTATACGGAAGAATTGAAAAACTTCTTGAAGCGAAATGGCGGCTGATGTTCTAACGAAGAAAACGGAATTTTCAGATCACGTGACGAGGAAGACGACAATACTGAAAAAGTAGAAAGTGGAACGAGACAATATATATATGTGTGTGTGTGTATGTGTGTGTGTGTGCGTGTGTGTGCAACAACGGAATATTTCCGTAATGATGTCAATTAGTTAAAAACTTGTAGGAATAAAGAGGGTCTCTGTATGCGAATTGCTCATGAACCTTCGAATTTTCAATAAAACCGTGTGGTTCCGATAATTAAATTGCATTTTATGTCAAAAATTATTTAGGGTTCATAGAGACAGTCATCTCGATTCAAATGGTAGTTACCTCTCAATACACGCGGAAAAATACGTGCTGCTGCCGTAATAATTACCAACAAATGTTAGTTGTAATAGGTTTAGAACATCGTGAATGAGGGCCGAAACCCCCATATACAGCGTAAGTTTATATTAGGTACTATTAATAGTTAGTTACGATGAACAGTTATGATTTATAACAGAAATGATTTATAACTCTGTAACACATCCGTTTATTTACAGTCCATACATAAGTATTATTTCGGTATAGTATGAAATCCTTCCTGTAGTACCTTTCCTGATTTATGTAAGTACATTTTCATCGTATACTATGAGAGCGTTGATTATACGCGGTGCGCGAAATGTCTGCTCTTATTCCATACGCAAAGTTCAGCCTTCGTTCGATCCACCCCTTGTCATGCTGCCAATGTGATAATTTCGAGTCGATCATCGGACAAGCGTGAGTGATCTTTGACTTAAGAGGTGTAATTAACTGATGCTATTTCGGTGCTGTGTACCCGCACCGTAGACACGATTCCTCTCCGGTAGCCCAAAGGTAATACCCAGCTATAAGGTCCGAGATCAGAGGCCACGGAATAGACCCCATAAAATTCATCCACCACTGGTGTAGGTTAATGTTTAGATGATGTTGCACAGCCCTTGATGTATGCTGGGCATCCTTCATGCTGGTAGTACAAATTTTGGACGTGTCTGTAATGGTACGTCACGAGGAAGGTCTGACAAAGTCGTGTCCAAATTCTTGACTCATTCGTTATCTAGGTTTCTATGGTAAATGTCCGGCCCGATCAATATATTATCTAGCAGTTCATACTACACATTTATGGAGTAAACTACCTGGTGTCGCGTGCTGTAGGTGATATGCGGTGTTTTCCTCGGTCCAGTACCGATAATTCCACCCATTAATCGTGCCAATATTGGTAAACCTAGCCTCATCCGTCCACAAAATACGGAGCTGCCCGTCAAGTTTATTGTCAAACATGGAACACATTTAGACTACGAACTACAACCAACGTCCGCCGGGATGCAGACCATGCACAATGTGTGCCCTGTAATGAAAAATGATGTACATATGTAGAATGCACCGTACCGTTCCTGTCTGCCGTAAGTAGGTTGTTGGGTGTTCTGTGGTATACAATAGAAAGTCAAACTCCATGTCAAGGGTACGGGTGCGAGGTTGACTTGGGTGGTGAGATGGTGAGTTGGTCGAACCTTATTTTTGAAAACCTGTGTACAATCTTGTACATTATAGTGGAATGCGGTTCCAAACGATCTGGATATTTCCGTCTTACACCTCTGTAGCTCTGTGGGCATTCTTATCTCCAGAATAAACGCCTCAACCATATCCGTCAGTTCCTGGGCTGTATACATGTTATTAGGCATAGTGTTATCGGATGTTACAATTTAAAGAGCTGTGCTAAGATAATACTGATTATTATCGTGGTGCTCCGTTGACTGCTGTAATGATTATAATTGGAATATTTGATCTCAACAGAGGAAAATTATTACCTCTCAGTTCATAATTTAGTTGGCCGACAATGGTAGCAAAATGGGTAATATAAAGATAATAATATTAAATGTGATATGCCTTAGAGGATTTATATGGGTTTCTACCCCCATTCAGACTTTTCTAAAGTATTATAACTAACTATTGGTAGTAACTTATTCTCTCATGATTACATAAACATTTCCACGAGATCGTTGGTGAAACAACTGTCTTGATCCGGATGACGTATCTCAATGAAAACTTATTACTTTGGCTAAGAAATGCAATTTCTTGTGCATCGAAACTATCGTTTATCGGAAAATCAGAGGTTCATGAGAAATTTATACTGTACACGCTGATAACCCATAATGATGAAAAATAACTCTCCGATTTAATTAAGACACCTTTTATTCCAACATGGGGCCTGAATAATAATAATTGCCATCATTATTTTAAAAATATTCTTTGCTATGATATATATAAGAGAGTAGAGAGTGATATATATATATATATATATATATATATATATATAGAGATATATATATGATAATATATATATATATATATATATATATACATATATATATACAGCAAATTAATCTAAAGAGATATATAGCAATGGAAAACAAGAAATCTTCATTTCCAAGCCTTTATAGTAAATTTATGTAACTTATTTATTAAATTTATTTATCAAAATATTGTTTTCCTATATATACAGAAACAATATTATTTGATTGTACTTATGATATGAAAATTGAGTACCTGGTAATGCCCAAACTGTTTTCAATAAAGTACTGATACCTGGTACTGCCCGGTTTATTTTTTAAAGCAACGATGTACCGGTATCGCCTAATCACTTCACATGTACTTGTCGATCACGTATATATATATATATATATATATATATATATATATATATATATATATATATAGAGAGAGTATATATATATGTATATGGTATATATATGATATATATATATATATATATATATATATGTATATATATATACATAAGAAGGATTTACGTGCTTAAGAATATCTCTATTATTATGAAGAAGGCAGCTAAAGTAAACCCTATCCTTTCTTCGCTTAACAATTCTCGACCAGCGCAGAACTTCCTTACATTTTGTAGCCAGACCCCGGAGGTTTCATGAAACTGAGCCCTGAGGCCTAATGAAGAAGATGCTAGTTCTACTGAAAGTGCGAAACCCTACCTGAGAGGTTCTAATTTGAGACTGGGGCGTCAACCCAGGTTGAGAAATGGTTTTCTTAGAGCGGCTTCAAGTTGAGGAGTTTGGGCCAGAAGGCGAAGATGCTGGACCAACTGAGGGAAAGCCCTTCCTGGGAGTTGTTAGAGATTTAGAGATTATATATAAGAGAAATATATAGTTAGCAAGAGCAAAGAGTTAGTGAAAGAGTTATATATATATATATATATATGAGGAGCAATAACAGTATATATATATGTATATATATATATATATATATATATATATATATATATGTTTAATTAAATATCTAATTATACTATATACTTTATTAAAAACAAACATAAAAAAATAAAAAATTCCTATGCATATATAAAACAAATTTTAAAATAATAGGGAAAAGTAAACCACCTGTCCTTAATTTACATGTAATTTCAGTATGCAGACGTGAGAATTTTAAATGATAAAGGATTACCATTATGGGGAAAATGTGAAGGCGGGCGGAGTCCAGCCAAAACAGATGTGTGGCTTGGAAAAGAAAGAGCAGTACCACAACGAGGACCTGAGTCCCAATATTCACATAATTATGAGAAAAATAAGGCACCCTGTGTTATTATACATCGCAGTGGTGGGAGGAAAGGTAAGAGGCTCAATTTTCCGAGCACCTGTTTGCCGTAGCCACCTATAGAAAAAGAGGAGAGGGCAATCGATTGCCACGACGCAGGATAAGAGGGTCAAGGGAGTCGTAAAGGCACAGTTTGCGCTAATTAGCCTAGCTTCAACCCCATCCCCAAAAGGAGGGTGGGAACTGATCCAACCCAAATATGGGAAACAGTATTCCACACAGTATAATAAGACCTTTTATATAACCGAGGTATCTGAGTAGAAGAAAAATTCAATGCAATCTGAAAATTAATTCGCTTTTTTGAGTCATTTTTAGCAACTGATGTGAATGTGAGGCCTCTGACAATTCACCAGTTTATACTAGTCTGGTGAATCAGCAGAATGTTATGTTAGTATTATAAGATAGAGATATATATATGTAAGAGAGGCGGATATGATGATATATATGAGATATATATATATGCATATATATATATATATATAGCATATATATATATGATATACATGTATATAGTATAAAAGCACACCCTTTGCACAAGAACCAATTAGCCACTCTGAAGTGCACTGAAATCCTTTTTTATTATTAAATAATAAATATACATAATCAAATTTCTGGAAAAAAGAGATGATAGAAAGATATGATAGATATAGATATACATATATATATATATATATAGATATGATATATATATATATATATATATATATATATAGAGCACATATGATAATATATACATATATATATGTATGTATATATATAAGGATATATATATATATGCATAAAGGATATATATATATATATAACTTGAAACATTGAATATGAAGGAAATCTTGGAAAGTGACCTCCAATTATTTATGATGAGAGCATACATGGTATATACATGATATATGAGATAAGAGAGAGGAGATACATGCATGATATATATGTTTGAGATATGATACATATATATATACATATGTATAGCATATACATATATGCTGGGCACCTGTAGTTATAAAATTTAATGAATTACTTTAATTTTTACATTGTTTATTTATGTTTCTCTTTGCGTCAATTCCTGGCCCCAGCCTAGGTCCCTCCTTGCTAAAATTTCGCCTCCACCCGCTGGCCTGGCTCCGGCTTGCATCCCCAAAATTTGCTTTTCCCGGCCTCTGCCCCAGCCTGGGAAGCTAGCTTCCTGGCTCCGGCCTGCCTGCAGCCCTGCAGCACTAGTAATTCATTATAAAATAATATAATCCTACTGAGAAGTATCAAACCCAAATAGTCAGAAAGGTATTACTGTTTATAATCTACTGAAAAGCATTATAATCACTCCAGATAAAAAGTTTCACAAACAGCCCTTAATATTATGAAACCCACTGATAAAGTCACTTAAAGAAACAAATTTCCAGAATTTCACATAACCAATAAACTTCAGCCCATTAACATAGTATTAAAGAAATTAGAAACAAATATAAACCTAGTAAATCTCAGAAGATCAAGATACGCAAGCTGATTTTTACTAGTAGTACCAGAAAGCCCTTTACGCCATCATATTACAAATCCCAGAAGGTAAGTACTGAAAACTAAACCAAATATTAAGAAAGGATTCTTTTCTGGTTACAATCACTAGTGAGAAACAAATTTTAATGAGGTAGCTTTGGAAAATAGTTACTATTACCTTACTGAGAAACATCAGAAACAAATTCCAAAATGGTAAGTAGCTTTAGAAAGTAGTATATTACTGTCACAACCTAAAGTGATAAGTTTAAAGACAACAAAACTGTTTCTAAAACTGTCTTAACATTATAAACCTATTGATAGCTACTTATAAGAATTTTAAACTAACAGCTTAGAAACGCTATTATTAAATATAATCCCTAATTTAGGAGGTATCAGAACAAACACATTTGAGAACAAATCTAAATGAGCATTATTATAATCCCAAAAAAAGTTAATCAGAAAACATCTGGAAATCAAATTGTTAAGAAAAGCCTTGCATACATGAATTTAATAAGATGTATGATGAACAAATTCAACAGCAGTTTTTGAGAACACATCTTATTACAACTTACTGAGAGAGAACAAAACAATCAAAGAAAAATACTTAGAAAAATCTTAAAATAACCCTACTGAGAATAGTTGAAGCAAAACTAAACCAGCAGCTTCAGAAGCAGAGAATACCATATCACAATCCTAAGAGAGAATAATTGTAAATATATAAACAAATCGTTTTAAAAAAAAGTTACTTACATTATTAATAAACCCTGTATTTATAAAGTATGGCAATAAAACTAACTAAGTAACTTTAGAAAACAGGACATTATTACCTTACTAAAGAGTGTTAAAATAAATTTAAGTGATAAATATGTTATACTACTGAATGACAGAATAATTAATAAAGCAACAGAATAAATTAAACAAGTGAAGCTTAGAAAATATTTATTACTATGAGAAGCATTAAGTTCAAATTCAAACCCTAACATGGTAGTTTAGAAAACTATTAATTTTAAGTTGGAGGAAACACACAGAATAAATTCAAAATGCTATCAAGACAATTATTATAACCCTACTAAAGCTGAGAAACAACTAACGTAGTTTAAGAAAACAGTCTTTAATATTAATCCCTAACTGAAAAGTACTGCAAATAAATCAAACCAAGTAGCTTCTCAGAAAAGTCAGTATGCACATGTATAACCCTAAAATGAAAATCGAAACATCCAAACCATTATTAAAAATATTAATATCCTAATAATAGTGATTAAACAAATTCTAACTGGTTATTTATGAAAATCTTTACTTATTATTAATTTTGCAATGAGGTAATTTGGAAACAAATCAATCTAGTGAACTAAAAAAACTGACATTTATTGCTGTAAAAATCTTTATTGAGAAGGTTAGTAGCAAAATTCCAACCAAAAATAATTTAAAGTCCACGCGATATTGCAATTAGAAAGGCAAGAAACCAATCTAAACATTCAAAAGTTTTTTAGAACTTTACAGTTGTCACTACCAGATTCACATAAAGCCTCATTCAAGTGAGGTGCTGTGTACCTCTATAAATACACACTTAACGAAAATTACGCAGATGAGCACATACGCAGGCTTTAAAGGAGAGACAAAATTCAGCGGCGTGGAAACATAGAAGATGGAAGAGAACCGGCATCATTCTTTAATGGCTTCAAAAAGTGGCTGCACCAGGTAATTATTTGGAAGTTACCAATAGCCACAAAAGCCGCGTGCTCGAAAGCTCGATTCGCAAGCAAACGCTGGCCAATGCGTAAAAGATAGTATTACGCGAGTGACAAGTTTCCTCGAGCACTGCTGCCGGTGGTACCATAGAAAAAGAGATAAAGCAACCACGATCACGTAAAAGACAGAGGTCGTTATAGCGGAAAGTAATGAACAGTTTACAAGTTTTGGCCACTCGACCGTCCAAAAGCAGATATGAGAGAGTTCTCCCATACAAGGGCGGATGAGACCTTGTTAGCTGAGTAACTGAGAAGAGAAAAAAAGTCTCGCAGTCATATTTTAACCCCCAGTTTCTTGAGGTCAGCCCCCAGCAAAACTGCTAGACGCAGGTGGCACGGAAAGTTTGCCAGCAAGGCCAAGGCTTCTCCTCTCGTCAGTCTAGACTAGAGAGAACCGTCAAAAAGAGATAGGAAAGTTGGAAGGTGTTTTGAGAGAGGGAAATTTGTAGAAGTTGGAGTTTTTAAAGAATTGTCTCACAAGGTTGAGACGACCCCACCCTCAAATTCTATCTAGATCAGCGAGAATAGAATCGAGCAGATTTAAGACTAGAGAGGCAATTCTAGAAGTAAAAGAGGGAGCAGAATTTAAATGAGTTGAGGAATTATGTCGAGTCATCGGCATGCGAGTGGATAGAGTTAGATGTGCAGGTGAGACGCGCTAATGAAAAGTAAGAATAAAGTGGGAGATAAGACAGAACCCACACCACTATTAACAGAAAAGAAGAAGTCGCCCCGTCAACAACAGCCGATATTGAGCATTTGAGAGAAAACCGACATAAGTTAGCAAAGAGAAGGAGGAAACTCCAAAGGAGGGAGCTGGGCGGCACGCGTGCCATACCCAAGCCTAAATGCTTTGGATAGCGCCAAGCGCCACCACGCAAGTCTCCCGTAGTTCCTTGTCAGGGTGGAAAACCATAAATGGAGTAAGATAGAGAAAGTACACGCCAGTAGAACTGAGCGCTTAAAGCCGTACTGGCGATCGTAAAGAAATGAAATGAGATTCCAGGTGATCTAAGAAATGAGAGTTGAGAAGGGTTTCAAAGATCTTTGAAAGAATACAAGAATACTTACAATTACAATCAAAACTGATCAGAATCAGAAAAAAAGCCACCGAATGAATTCGCTTCAGAAACAATATTACTATTACAATCCATAAAATGAGAAGCATCAAACACAAATTTAAACCAATTGTTTAAAAATAAAAATATTATAAATGCATCAGAGAAGTGTTAGAACAAATCTTAAACCAAGTAGCCTCAGAAAAGAATATTACTATTACAATCTATACTGAACTATCAGAAACAAATGTAAAACCAGTTATATCAAGAAAACTATCATTGAAATTCCTACTAGAAATATCAAAAACAAATCTGAACCATGTAGCTTCCTAAGACAATATTACCATTGCCTTACTAAGCATCAGAAACAAATCTAAAATAATGATCTTCAGAAAAATCTTACTATTACAATCCATCCTAAGTATCAGAAACAAATCATAACCAAATAGATTCAGGAAACAGCATTGATACATAATCCCTAACTGAGAAGCATCCAAACAAATTCAAACTATTACTACCACTGAGAAGTACTCAAACAACGAAACCGGCAGTCAGAAAACATTACTATAACCTATTTCCAAGAACAGAAACAAATCTATACCAAGTAGCTTCTTCAGAAAACTATTATTATTACAATCCCAATCTAAGCAGAACTAAACAATCAAACATATTAGTTTCCTTCCCCAAAAACTATTACTATTACAACCCTTACTGAGAAGTATCAAACACAAATCTAAATCAATAGCTTAAGAAAACATTATTATTATTACAATCCCTACTGTGATGCATCATAAACAAATCTAAACCAAGTTGCTTTAGAAAACGGTCTTACTATTACAAACGTAATAAGAAACATGAGAAACAAATCTAAATCAAGTAGCTTAAAACTGTCAGAAGTAAGTCTAACCCAAGTACATATCTTCAGAAAAACAGTATTACTATTACAACGATTACTGGGAAGTAACAGAAACAAAATTGAAAGTATCAGAAACAGTCTCTAATCCAACAAAAGAAAAAAAAAATGACAGGTGTACCAAGCAATAAAGGAAAGATTACAAGAAACAAGAACATAAAAAATTGTATATTTCATTAGGCTGTTATCACAATAAAACTTAAAAGTCAGAAACCAAATATATTACAATCTAAGAAGAATATTTTTTTAAGAAAGACGTATTTAAATTAAAAAATACAATATAATTTATTAATGGTACTCTATGTACAAATTTCCCTTTTATTAAAAAAAAAATTTGTGACAACTAAAAATAAAAAATAAATTAAAAAAAAATCTTCATGAGAATATATATATATATAATATATAGAAAATATTACTATAGGTTATGAAACATTTTACAAATATATATATTATATGTTAAGCAAAGTATATATATATATTAAGTTATATTACATATATATATATATATATATATATATATATATATATATATATATATATATATATATATATATATATATATATATATATATATATATATATATATATATATATATATATATTATTATTATATATATATATATAATATATATATATATATTATATATATATATACAGCATATATACATACACAGTATATATATATATATATATATTATATATATATATTATTAGTTATATTGTTATACATACATATATATATATATATATACAGGTATATATATATATATATATAAGGAAAGAAAAATCTGAACTATATTATATTTTAATTTTACAAAATTACAAATAAAACCAATCATAATAATAATAATAAATTTGTACATTTATTTCCTTTTATATACATCAACAATTTATTACAATATTTTATAAAAATTTACACTAATAATAATGATGATAATAATAATCATAATAATAACAAATACACTATGTACTAATAAAAACAAAATAGTGTTGTTTACCCCAAAGGTAAAAATTTTGTAGTTTATATATTATATAGCAGAGCAGTGGTATATATATATAAAAAGAGTTATATATATATATATATATATATATATATATATATATATATATATATATATATATATATATATATATATATATATATATATATAAATATATTAATTGCTTCTTGCTGTGCTGAGACTCCAACTGTAACCAACAACTCTCAACCACAACACTATTCACCGAATTAAAATAACTAATAATAACAATAATGATTGGAATTACTTTGTTTTTAAGGTTTAGGCTTTTACATTGTAAAGCACAACCAAAAAACTTGATAAAGGAGTAAAGTGTTGTTGTGAAAAATGGTGTGACTTGCTATTCGGCATCATAGGTTGGAGGCCATGAAGGTTTAGAAGAGAAAATTTTATTCAATAATGGAGGAGGTGAATTGGGCGTTTGTATATTGAGCGCTGATATCCAATTGGAGATTTATAAAGGCAATACATTATTATTATTTCTTTCATATGAAGATCTTATAACAAATAAAACCTTTTTAATTTAGACTCCCTTTAAACAATAAAAGATAGGGAGTAATATATACAACGGTTTATTTATTTAATATATATATGATATATATGGCGTATATGATGGCGATGCATGAGTATATATATATGTGATATATATATATAGGTGATACATACATATATATATATATATATATATATATATATATATATATATATATATATATATATAACTTGGATCTATAAATAGATATAAATATAGATAAAAATAATTAATATATAAAATCATATTAAATGTTCTCATGCTGAATAGAACATTTTTGTATTCATAATTGGAGGAGCAACAAAAATTTCGATTTACTTTTTTAAAAAATTTTAAGTAAGAAAATATAGTTTTGAATTAAACGAAAAATAAATTAATCGATACTAATATATAATAATAATTATGAATAAAATATTAATAATATTTAATAATATTTATATTTTCAGCCAATAAGCACTAAGTTAATGAAAAATTAAAGTTTCACGTTGTCCGTTTTCTTAATAAAATTTAATAAAACACTGAACTTCTCAATTGATTTGAGAACAACTTTTATGCCAACTGCAAACTTTTAATTAAATGAATAATTTGATGACAACAGGAGAAGGAGGGGGAAGGGGTCAGCACTGCACGTGATGAAGCTAAAATTCTTTGTTGTTATGACTTGAGAACGAAATTGAACCTCCATGGGATATTAGAGAGTGTAAAAAAGTGTAATCCTTTAGTTTAGCATGGTTCGTCCTGTTTGTTTTGTGCTTGCAATTTTCTGCAGATAAAATTCTAAATAAAGCTGTAATAAAACCTACTTTTTTGAAAATCAACCCTCCTTAAATGAGAAGTCACTGTCGCACCGTTATGAGTTTATCCTTCAGATGATCTGTACTTCAAATGAGAAAATCAAATTAACATTGTCCCTGAAATGGTAGATCAAGCAAAACTGGGGAGACTTGAAAAATAAAAAAAATAAAACTAAAACTAAAACTAAATAAAAACTAAACACATTTTTTATATAAAAATGCCATTATAGAGAACCAGAATAAACTTATGAGCAACTTATTCTAAATCCTGAGATATATATATATATATATATATATGATATATATATATATATATATGCATATATATATATATAGATATATATGATATATATATATATATATGTATATATATATATATATATATATATATGAAAGAATTTTCTTCCAATTCACCCTTTCTCCTTAAAGACTTATATAAAGTAAATATGTAATCAAATATAAGTTAAGAAAACATGAATAATGCTTCCAAAGAAGTTCTAGCCTTACTGCCCTTTATACTCTCATTAGTAAGGAACCTCGTTGTAGAAATGGAAAACCGCCTCCCAGAGGTTTTCTTCAATGCACTGCGACGGACCATCACTAAGTATGATTTGAAATAATGCTCATCTCATCCATGGCCACAACCATACCCTCACAAACCCCATTCATCACCTCTTATTACACCTTTTTCTAGCCTCACACAAACTCTATTTTCCTCCCATTCTCACTGACTAATCCAATTTTTCTTTCATTCTCAAATACCATCTCAGTTACTACAATAACAATAATCAATATCACCATCCTTTCAAATGACCAAACCATCTCAATGTACTTTCATTTATTCTCTCATTATCCCTTTCTTCACACTGCTATATAACCTCTGCGTTCATTCCTCATTTCACCAATTCTTCTCAATCTCTAACAATAATTCACTAAGACTTGCCCTTTTATCTGGAATTAATGTAATTTTTATATCTACATACCTTTTATTCTGGAAAAATTTATAGTCACTACGATACATTAATATAACAAAATATGGTATATATATATATATATATATGAGGAGATATTATATATATATGACATATATATATATATAGTGATATACAAGTATATATATATATATATATGGCTACATATATAAATGAGAGAAAGAATTTCCAGAACGTCCCCAACATCATTATTAATACAATTTAACCAATAATCCCTCAATGAATATCAAAGGTTTAAAGTATGTTTATAACTCCCAAATTTTATGCCTTGGGAAAAAGTAAGATGACATTTTTGATGATTACTATTTAATGATTGATGATATATATATATAATATATAGTTAAGTGTATATATATGGCTATATAATATATATATATGATATATATATATATATATATGCATAAGTATATGTTATATAAGTATAAGCACACGCCTAAGAAAATAATATTAATGAGCTTAATTTGAATATGAATTTCCCTGCTCAGAAATTAAATGCTTTTCAAAACCAGAAAAGAGTGAGCAGCTTTTAAGACTCTCTTCATTACTTAGTTCAAAGGTTTAATTTAGTGATGAGACTAAATGAAAAATAAAGACTAGATCATTTAAACTTTTTCTTAAGTGATAAAAGTAAAATAAATTAAAACAGAAATTATAAATTCGTAAATAATTCTAGGAGAGCTTATGATGATATATATATATATGATATATATATATAATATACATATAGATATATATGATATATATTATATATATACATATATATACATGGCATGAAAAACATAAAAGTTGTTTCAACATAAATGTTAAAACTGGTTTAAATCTAAACTGAAACTTGTAACCAGCGGTACTG
>JABUQX010145077.1:35000-37500 GCA_015478945.1 Trachelipus rathkii | reverse complement strand
TATGATTTAATATCGCATTAGGAGAGAGGTTTTTTAAATTTTCCTTGCAATTTGTCATACCGAACGGGTGTAATGTGCCAAGAAGATAAAAGATTGTGTAATATTTTACAAGGAAGTTCTCGAAAGGTCCAAATGAAGATTTAGTAAAAGCAGAGTGGGATTTATGGAAGTTAAATGGCATAACAGCACAGGTCGCCCAAAAACCGCAATAGATGGACTAGTTTCTTTGTTTAGTCATACTTACAAATATTTACATCTTGCTGCAAATACTGGCAATTTTATCCGTGTTTAATGCTTCAGATAGAAAGAAGCTTTTCAACATTAAGACTTCTGGAAACCTACTTGAGAAATACTATTGGAGATGAAAGACTTATTGGACTTGCCCTCCTCTACATACATCGAAATATTGAAATAAAAATTAAAGATGTTATCTCAGACTTCGCTCACTCTCATGTCAGGCGATTAAATTTAACAATTTAGGTAAGATGATTTTAGTAATTTATATAAATTCTTCCCATTTTTTCTTAGGAATTTATATATATATATATATATATATATGTTATATATATATATATATATATATATATATATATATATATATATATATATATAGAGCATATATAAAAGTATATATTATATATAGCAGAAGAAGTATATATATATATATATATATATATATATATATTGGAGCATGTTATATATATATATATATATATATATATATATAAAAGAACATTTTTTAATGTCCTCTGAAAAAATTTCTGGATACGTCACTGTCTATATATATATATATATGTTATATATATATATATATATATATATAGAAAGTATATATATATTGTATATATATATATATATATATATATATCTATATATATATATATATATATTTAGGGTTGGCAATAAATTTATCTTTGGCTCGAGCCCCTAAAAAAAAAAAAAAAACCTACAAATTTCATAGCACTGATTTCAAATCTGTTATTAGTTTTTGTACATATGGTGGTAGTTTTCGAGATATTTATGCGAGGCTTTTAAGTGTTTGGCAATATATATATATATATATATGATATATATATATATATATATAGTATATAAAGTATATATATATATATATATGGTGTGTGTATTTATATATATGTATATATATTAGTAAAGATATATAGAGATATATATTGTATATATATATATATATATTACATATATTATATACATATTAAACATATGATATTATATTATGCTTATTAGGTACATATTATTGGTAATATATTATATATATATACATATTATTACATATTATATATATAGCATGTATATATTAGTTACATATATTATATATATATATTATTATATATATATATATATATATATATATATTATATTATTATATATATATATATATATACATTATATATACATATGCATATATATATATATATTATGCTATATATGTTATATATATATATATATATTATATATCTACATATTATTATTATTATATCTACATATTATTATTTCATATATATATTATTATTATATTAATATTATTATTATATATATATATATTATTATTATATATATTATATATATGTTTTCATTTTGCAATTTTGCTCGAACTTATGAGAAACTTTAAACACGTATGAGGATGTGCGAATCGGGAATGATAAGTAATAGTCCGTGTTTCTAAATTGAGCGAAGTTAGAAATAGAAGTCGGAGAGGGAAAGACGGAATAGGATCTATAGGAACACAAGTGAAAAGAATTGGGCAATATAAACACACCTAAAAACTCTCTCTCTCTCTCTCTCTCTCTCTCTCTCTCTCTCTCTCTCTCACACACACACACACACACACACACACCTACACATACACACACACTTTCTATCTATCTATCTCTCTCACACACACACTTTCTATCTATCTATCTCTCTCTCACACACACACACACACACACACACACTTTCTATCTATCTATCTATCTATCTATCTATCTATCTATCTATCTATCTATCTATCTATCTATCTATCTATCTATCTATCTATCTATCCATCCATCTATCTAGGTGCTTCTCAAAGGTTCGGGAAATTTGAACAGCCCTCACGAGCTGGATGTAGTATGCCCTTCTGCCGTTAGGTGTAACAAACAGTATTCTTTTTGAATCAGTGTGCCAACGACCACGCTGTAGAAGGGACTCGTTTCTTGTTTTTGTGATTTTGCCTTCAAAAATAGATTTTGTAGATGTAGGTTTCATTGATTTGACAATCTGACGGATTTTTACGAGCAAAGAATCTGCATTAAATTTTGTTTCAAACAGAAAAAAACTGTACAGAAACCCATCGTATGCTACAGGAAACCTTTGGGAATATTACCATGAGCAAAAGCAAAACCTATTTATGATTCAAACACTTCAAGGGCAAACGAACAGCTGTCAATTACAATAAGCGTTCCTGGCGAAAGTTAATAAAGACAACGCCGAAACCATAGAAAGAGTTCGCGAGGCTATC
>JABUQX010145077.1:0-5000 GCA_015478945.1 Trachelipus rathkii | reverse complement strand
AAAGAAAGCCACCCCCCCACCTTCCCTCATACCCTTAAGTGAGAGCCCACCCTATGACTTCACAACACCGCGACGGACCCTTACTGTGATATCTCTTCAATGATGTAGGGTTCGTTCTTTGGGCCAGGCCCCACAACCATACACTCTCATAAAATCATGCCATTCATTCCCATTATGCATCTATCTCCTCGCCTCTGCCAAGCTCACATTTCTTTCCTTCAGACAGTCCTTTACTGACTCAATCTACTTTTTCTTCGGTCTCCCACTATACGACTACTTAACCAAAAGATTATTATCTATCCGTAGCCGTTAGACAGAGTACAGGAGTATGTACCACAGCGGTAGTAAAGACACCTGTAAATTGTCTAGCGGCGACGCTGCTGTCGATGGTTCGAGTCCTGTGGCGAGTGAAATTTTTATGTGCGTTATTATTGCAAATTTCGTCGCAACAGTTGTTGGCCCATGTCTGCGCTGCTTGACTTTGGTTGCTAGCTCCTGTAACCCAGGAGCACCCCTGCGAAATGCCATGTGACCCCAGCACGGGCTCCAAGCACCTTTATATATATATATATATATATATATATATATATATATATATATATATATATATATATATATATATATATATATATATATATATATATATATATATATATATATATATATATGTTCAGATGGACAATCTTAGGAGCATGTTAGGTGTGAGAAGAATTGATAAAATGAACAATGAACGTATTACCGAGTTGTGTGGTGTGGTGTGAAGAAAGGAGTATATGAGAGAATAAATGTAAGTACATTGAGATGGTTTGATCATGTGGAAAGGATGGATGATAGTTGGTTGGTTAAGTGGATATGTAGTGGTGAGTGTGCCGGGAATCGACCGGTTGGGAGATCGAAGAAAAAGTGGATTCAGTCAATGAAGGAATGCCTGAAGGAGAAGAATGTGTTTGGCAGAGGCGAGAAGAAAGGTGCTTAATAGGTGTGAATGGCGGGGATTTTTGAGGAGCATGGTTGTGACCAACCTGGGCCAAGGGGTGAATCTTACATTGACGATATGCCACAGTGAGGGTCCGTCGCGGTCTCGTGAAGCCCTAAGGTGGATTTTTTTTGACTGCGACGAGTTCTCACTAATATAAGGGTATCAAGAGGGCGGTAGGGCTGGGCTTTGTTTTCGACTTGCGTCATGTTCTTCGACTACTTTTCTGTTTCTGGTGAATGTGAAGCACCTTACCTCCAGTTATAGGGAAAGAAGATGAGTTTTGATAAATATATATATATATATATATATATATATATATATATATATATATATATATATATATATATATATATATATATATATATATATATATATATATATATATATATATATATATATATATATATATATATATATATATATATTGTTTCCTTCATATATAATGTTTGTAGAGCCCTATTTTTTTTCAGGCACATCTGCTCAAAAAATACGAAATAAGTTTTTTTTTTTTTCATTATATTTTTTACACTTATATATAACACGCAAAGAAATAGACATTAATTGTAAAACATATAAGCTTTTGCACAAACATTATTAGGGATTTCTTCTTTCAAAAGAATTATTATTATTATTATTATTATTATTATTATTATTATTATTATTATTATTATTATTATTATTATTATTATTATTATTATTAGCACACTATTATTATTATTATTATTATTATTATTATTATTATTATTATTATTATTATTATTATTATTATTATTATTATTATTATTATTATTATTATTATTATTATTATTATTTATTATTATTATTATTATTATTATTATTATTATTATTACTATTATTATTATTATTATTATTATTATTATTATTATTATTATTATTATTATTATTATTATTATTATTATTATTATTATTATTATTATTATTATTATTATTATTATTATTATTATTATTATTATTATTATTATTATTATTATTATTATTATTATTATTATTATTAAAATTATTATTATTAAAATTATTATTATTATTATTATTATTATTATTATTATTATTATTATTATTATTATTATTATTATTATTATTATTATTATTATTATTATTATTATTATTATTATTATTATTATTATTATTATTATAATTATTATTATTATTATTATTATTATTATTATTATTATTATTATTATAACTATTATTATTATTATTATTATTATTATTATTATTATTATTATTATTATTATTATTATTATTATTATTATTATTATTATTATTGACCCCTTTTATTTGATTTCAACAAAGCTTTTGATTCAATAAACTATAATTTTCTTTTAAACAAGATGTAGTGTGAAAAATGGAAATAATTCATTGCATTAGTTTAGAACACTATTTAAGAGAAAGTGTTCATTCAGTATATATAAATTGTGTAAAAAATGTTCAAACAAAGTTCAAGTAACTGCAGTGTGTATCTCAGGGCTTTGCTCGCATAACTTTCTCAGTCTCTTTTGCAGACGAGATATCTGTATTAATAAATAATAAAAATATGGAAATAGTCTCCCAGAAAGTTGTGAGACCTTAAATATGATAATGATACGGATAGATTGAAATAAACTTTGATTAAACTTAAAGAAAACGTCTTATATTATTATTAGCCATATAAAATGGTAGGAAACAATGTTAATATTAAATTAAGCGGAGTTGTCTTATAAAGAGCCCCACATGTTTAAATACTTTTCTACGCAAATGCTCACAGCCTTATAAATAAAAAAGAATATCAAATTATATATATCACAGAAGAGATTCTATAGATATTATTTGTATTATTGAAGCATTGGTTAATGTGGCATTTAATGTGGACTCCTTTCATGAGAGAATTTGAAATAGGCATATAATTATTTTACCTATACCGACGTAGATGAATGAATGGTGGAAGTGTTGTGCTTTATGTTAATTAAATGCAATATATATAGTCTGTGTTAATGACTGATATTAAAACTAATCATGATGTAGAATCTGTGTGGGTTGATATTCTTATGCACAACAAATCGTACAGAATAAAGTATTTTAGATCACCTACACAGAGTCAAGAATTAGATGAATAAATGTTAAGGAATTTGAGGCAGCATGTCACCATAAGGATACGGGATAGTCAAATTGGATTTTTTTTCTCAGATCAAATGGGATTCCTTGAATAGTACGAATCATTGAAGTTCTGTGTTTATAAATTGTGGTTTGGACTATTCCTTGAGTCAGGTGGTCCATGAACCTGCAAGATATACAGCAATATTAGATTTACTTTAACAAATGAAATTGTATTGGATGATGTTGATGTCGAGGAGACTTTAGGGGCTGGTTACCTTAATAAATAGGTTTAATAAGAATGTGATATCTGGACTCAAATTACAAGTTAATTAGGAAAAATATTTAGATTTCAGAAATGGTAATTATAGCAATTTTCTAGCCACGCTTAACATAATTAACTGGGATAAGTTTAAAGACAACAAATCTAACCAGAAAATCTAATTGGTGGAATAGAGAGATAAGAGGGAAAGTCAGTAAGCAGATGTTTTAAAATATTCAAAAAAAAGAAAGAAAAATTTAGAAAACTATAAGAAAATTAGAAATTAATTTAACCAGTCAATAAGAAAAGCAAAGAGAAAGGCAAAAATTAATAGTTTTTTTAGCTTTTATAAATTTAATGGTAAGAATAAGACAACTGGTACAATTAGAATTTATAACATTTAGTAAGAATAGATGAGTAATTGGTTAATATTTTCAATGCTTATTTTGCGTCATTGTTTAATGAGGAAAGATTGGATAATAGTTTAGACTAGAGAATAATAGTTCTTGCATGCATGTAATAAATATCCCCTCAACATTTGAAAATGAGGTATAAGAAATTAAATCATTAAACATATTTACTCAAGTAAAGCTGCAGCTCCCTATGGTATATATGGTAGAATTATAAAGGAGGGTAGTAGTAGTAGTAGTAGTAGTAGTAGTAGTAGTAGTAGTAGTAGTAGTATTTGTATTACAAAGGTACTAGATTTTATTTTTAAAAGAAAATGGGATACATTATTTCAATTTAAAAGAAAGGAATATTTGGGGAAATATATATGATATATATGAAATATATATGATATATATGATTTTAAATTTTTTTGAAAAGTTAATGAAAGTCATTTAGAAAAATATATGGATGACAAAAAAAAATACTGCATAACACCCAGCATAGTTTTTAAAAGGTGAATCGTGTCAGACAAACCATTTAGAATTTATGAAACAGATTACTGAGTGCATTGACAGGGAAGATTCAGTTGACGTTATACATTTAAACCAACAAAGCCTTTGATAAGGTACCTCATGTAAGGCTGATGCAAAAGTTATCACAGTGTGGTATAGATGGAATGGTGCATGGTTGGATTAAAGAATGGTTGAAGCTTACTGGCATAGCCCTATTCATGAGGGGAACTCTAGGTAATTTCCTACCTAGAACTGAACTCCGCCACCTTGCCATGCGAACTCTTTCCAAAGTTTGATCCACAGTAGTGGTATAGATGGAATGGTGCATGGTTGGATTAAAGAATGGTTGAAGAATAGAAGATAGTTATACTACTGAATGGCAATAAGTCATTATGGGAAATGGAGTAGAGTGGCATCCCCCAGGTTTCAGTGCTGGGACCACTATTGTGCCATATATATATATATATATTATATATAGTTAATATATATAGTATATATATAAATATATATATATATATATATATATATATATATATATATATATATATATATATATACAATATTAATATATATATATATATATATATATATATATATATATATATATATATATATATATATATATATATATATAGGTATATATATATAGCAGTTATATATATATATATATATATAAATATATATATATATATATGAAGCGGCGCACGAAAACGCGTTTCACGAACTGAATTATTAAACACCCAACGGAAACTGAACGAAGTACAAC
>JABUQX010145076.1:0-30000 GCA_015478945.1 Trachelipus rathkii | reverse complement strand
TTAACTTCTTCATTAGAATGAATATAATAACTTTGATTTACCTCTTCACTTTCATATTCACTATCTCTTTCATCTATTATCTCCTCACTTGTATCCAATGAATCTTCCTCTTCATTTTCAATTACATCCAATTCATATATTTTTTCAAATTCTTTCAAGTCTTTATCATATATTCTATCTGTATTTAAATTGCGTATGTTATAACATTTATTATACTTTTTACTTATTGCTTTGCCAGCTCTACTAATGACATAGTAATTTAAAATATCTTCATTATTTTTTAATTTCATTTCATAGTATTTACCAATTTTCACATTTTTTGGGTCAATTTCCTCATATTCATCAATTTCTGTCATTTCTTCTTCTTCTTCATCTTCCTTTTGACTTTCTTTTTCATTATCAGTTTCATCATCTATAATTTTTTACCATATTATTTCATCTATATTATTCCCATTCTCCTTTGAGTGATCTATCATTTTTTCATTTCCTTCTTCTTCACATTCATCTTCTTCATCTTCACTTTTGTTGTTATTTTCATTTATTCTATTTCTTTGAATTCTTGTTGAGTGTACTTTTGATACAGCTCTTAAAGTACCTCCATGTTTTACTATAATTGTTTTTCCATCTACACACATTACTTTAGCTGGTCCTCTCCATTCCGCTATCGAAAAAACTTCTTCACCTATATTTATATTTTTTGAAATATGTTCTCTTATTTGACTTCTTAATGCACGTTTTATTTTCTCTGAACTTTCATTTTCTATATGTATTTTTCTAGCATGGTCTATTGTTTCTAATAATTCTTTAATCATTTCATCAGTATCTCTCTTTTCACTTATTATTAAGTTATCACAATAAATTATGTTTGGTATTCCTACATTTCTTCCAAAAACAAGTTGATTTGGTGCATATCCCAAGTAATTTGTTAGTCCATTTTTAGCAAAAATTGCCCATGCCATACTATTTTTTTTGTCATGTCCTTCCTGTTTTAACTTGTATAATGATTCTTTAAGTAATCCTACTACCTTTTCACATAAATCATTACTCCATGGGCTTTCTGCCGCTGTACTCATTAATCTGATATTCATTTTTGTAGTAAATGTTTCCATATCTTCATTTTGAAATTCTCTTCCTGCATCAGACATAATGCCATTAAGACTTCCAAAATATATAATCCATTTTTCAATTAACCTTTCTATAATTTCTTTACTTGTTTTATTTTTTAACCATACTGCCTGTGTATATCTTGTTGCATGATCTACTATCACTAAAAATTTATTATTCTCAAATTCACCAACATCCAATTGAATTATTTCATTAAATTTACTTGCTAATGGCAAACCTACCACTGATCTTGATGGAGTTTTTCTTATATTTCTTACATATTTCACATTCTCTCACAATTTGCTCCAATTCTTTTCTTACATTATTCCAAAAATCCTCTTCATTTACTTGTTTTTCATTAGCATTCTTTATTGTTTTAAATAATTTTTCTATTCCACAATGTGCAAATTGTCTATGTAGTTTTTTCAATTTTTCTTTTCTATCTTGTTCTTTTATCCAATTTTCTTTAAATTGACTAATCCAACATGTTTCCTTTTGTTTTCTATTCAATAATACGCAGGAATGTCCTCTTTCATTCTCAAATGTTTTCACTTTCAGTAGGTTAAAATCGCAAATGTCAACAGTTCCATCTTCAATATTAATCTTTAATTTCATTTTGTTCATAGCTGATTTACCAAGTAATAATGGTGTAGTGAGCTGCCCTTTAGTAGTGGTTTTTTAGTTGTATCATATTTTTTTTTTTTTTATTTGGGGTATTTTTAATTATGTATGTATGAGGGTGTTATGAAGGGGGAGAATAATTGTGTTGCTGTGAGTGATGGGTGTTCTGACGCCAACGAGTAGTTCCATTTCAGTTCTCTTTCCCTTGGTCTTCCTAGTTTCGCGGCATCCATCACTCTTTCACTTTTGAATGAAATGAATGTGAATGTTTGTAGATGAGTGTGATCAATTGTTTTTTTCATGTATATATTATTTTCTTCCGTAGGAATTATTAATTAATATTTTTGAGATTTGAGTTTTTGAGATTCTAAAGGTATTCTGAATGTGATTGATGGTATCCTGTTCCTGTAGATTGGTGAAGAGGTTGATAATTCTGTGGAATCTTTTTCTTGTGGATTCGGAATCTTTCTATGGTACGGGTATTTATTTTTCTTATTACTTTAATTATTTTATTAATGTTAATTTTTCTTGGTCTTAGTAGATTTTTTTTTGTTTTAAAGGTTTGAAGCCAAGTAGTGGAGGTTTGTGGAAGTTTCTGGTTCGGGACGGTATTCGATTGAAGTAAGAAGTAGAGGTTCGGGAAAAAAACTGGTCATTAACAATTCTATTGGCCAGGTAGCTATTAAGTATTATTTTGTATTTTTTCTTTTCTATTTATAAATTTTTTTATTTAAAATTTCACCTAATGGAAATTTTGTAATTAAATTGATTTGAATTTTAAAATGAAAAATTGTTATTTTGTTTTGATTTGAATATGATTAATGATTAATTTATGATGTTAATGTTAATGTTAAAATTTGATATTGATTTTATAGTAATTCACTTAATGATAATTATTGTTTAATTTATTTTTTAATTTCTTATACAATTCATTTATTTAATTTTGTTGTCATGTTAGGATTTGTTTATTTTTATTTCATTTCAGTTTTTTTTCCTGCGCTGGCCCTGTGTCTGAAGTTGCTCCGGTAGCTGTTCTTGTGGCTCCGTTTATGGTACTTGGTACCAACTAAAAACTTAATGGTGCGGTGCACTTAATATAAAACTTAAAAGGCAACAGGCTGTATTAATAACTAATGACTAACTGAAACATAGAAATTGAAATATGGAAACTAAAATAAGAGATTTATATTGGGAAAATAGAGAAAATAGAAAGTAAATTTATAAAATTAGAAAGTGGAAAACTAAAAATTGAAAGAAATACCAGAACTTACTTAGAACTGACTGAACAAAATTGGACTTAGAGAAATTAAAAATGGAAAATTGGAAAGTATAAAACTTAACGTGAAAAACATTTTGAAACATTAAACATTAAGATAAAAAAACATTTTGAAAAATTAAAGGAAAAACATTTTGAAACATAAAACATTTTGAAAAAATTAAAAGGAAAACATGTTGAAAAATTAAAAGGAAAACATTTTTTTGAACATAACACAATTACTTAAATAGTGCAGTGAAGTGCAAACTAAACTATTAAACATAACACTGTTGTGTTGCATAAACCAAAACTTTACCAAAATTGACAATTGTTTCGTTAAATTGAATAATTCATTTTTATTTCATATTGAATTTATCGTTTATTATATTTATATGTCTAAAATTTCATATGTTGTAGGTATAGGTTTAGTTTGTAGTATAGTATATGGTATACTGTAATATCTGGTGGTGGATTGGTGTTTTGGTATTGGGATACTGGGTAAAGTAATAAAGTGGTAGTGGTATTTGATTTGTGTATACCAATTGTTGAATACCTTATAATAATTATTTTGGTGTATAATTTTGAGAAATACAATAGGTGTAGGTACGCTTTATTTTGTGTGTAATAAATTTAAGGTGTATGTGGTGTTTGTTGTTGTTATCCACTCTAATTATCCTGGAAGGCAGCCTCACGACCATTTAACTTCAGATTTTTGTAGGTTTATTAACGTAAATCTGCTACATATTTGTGGCGCCCAACGTGGGGCTGTCTCGAAGGATAGGTGAGGGGTGTAATAGTAATAGTAGTATAGTAGTATAACGTAGTGTAAAGTAGTAATAGTAGAGAGTAGTAAGGTTGGTTGTTGTAATAATAGTGTAGAAATGGCTACGGTTGAGGAATTAAGGGTGGAGGTAGATAGATATAAGGAAGCTTTACGGAAGAAAGAGAAAGAGAATGAAGAATTGATTGAGAAGGTGAGAGAATTATCAGAGGGAATGAAAGAGATAGAGAAACGAATGGAAGAGAGAATGGAGGAGAAAATGGCTACGAAAATAGAGGAAATGATGAATAAAAGGTTTGCTGATGGGATTGGAGGGAACGGAATGAATGGAACCCAACAAAGGGTGACCTCTACTCCAAAGGTAGTAGACGTAAAAAGAAATGTAAAGAGGAATGGGAAAGTGGAAAAGAAGGATGAGAGAGTGATGAACCAGGATGATGATTTAAGTTATGTGAGTGAGGATGATGGGGATGAAGAGAAGGATGTAAATAAGGTGGTGAATGGGAAAAATGAGAAGAATGGGAAGATTGAGAAGAATGGGAAGATTGAGAAAAATGAAAAGAATGGGAAGATTGAGAAAAAGGATAAAAAGAAGAAGAAGACTTCTAAGAATAGAAGACATGAAAGGAGAATGAAAAGTAAAAGTATAGATTCATTATATAGTAGTTCAGAAGGTGAGGTGAATGTGTTTGAGGGGAATGAGACGGGATCTGGTTCTGAATCTGAGCGTAGAGTGAAAAGGAGTGTGCTGATTCGGGACATCCCAAAAATTAATAAATTTAATGTGTATGGTACAAAAGAGGTTGAGGAGTTCTTTAGGGAATATGAGGGTTATTGTAGGGAGAAGTTTGACGAGAATAAGGTCTTTTGGGTGAAAGAGTTGGGCAAATTTTTAGAGGGGCGAATGTTGGAATTTTATAAGGCTGTTAGTGTGGGTGAACCAAAGTATGAAGTGGTAAAACAGAGGATAATGGACCAGGTTGTGAGAGTGAAAGGGGGAGTGAAGTATAGAAAGGTGAATGATTTTGATAAGGCTAGGCGTGGAAAGAATGAAAGGATTGATATGTACGCGCACCGATTGGAAACCTTGGCGAGAAAGAAATTTGGGGATGATGATGTGGATGGGAACAAGAGATTGTTGAAAAAGTTTTTAGAGACTGTTCCTACCTCAGTGGCGGAGTATGTAAATTTGCGAAGGAAAGAGAAAATGAGATGGGCGGGAGAGAGATTGACCTGGGAAGATGTTTTGGAAATTGTAGAAGATAGGGAGTTTGAAGGCGAGCGAGAGGAGAATGAACGACGTGAGGTGTATAGTGGTAGGGAAAGGTATGCGAATGAAAGGGCTTCACCACCCCCTCAGTATAGATCTTATAGAGACGCCCTGAAGGCAAACCCCTACGAAGTAATGGTGAAGTTTTTGGAAGATTTTTACGGTGGTTTTGGAGGTGATGAAAGACAGGTGAATGCAGGAGGTGTGGGTAATTTTGCTGGTCGTCAAGTTGGTGGAAATGTGAATGCAAGAGGGAACGATGGTTATAACCAAGGTCAAGGGTATAATCAGGGTCAAGGGATTAGAGGTCGAGGGAACCAAGAGAATGTGGGTGTGAATAGGGATGTGAAGTGTTTTCGTTGTGGGAAAATGGGTCATGTGATTTCAGAATGTAGATGGGCAACTGGTGCTTGTTTTAGCTGTGGGCAAGTGGGTCATTTGGCCATGAACTGTGCGGACCCGCAAAGGGCTGGGTGTAGGAGATGCGGAGGTGTGGATCATTGGGTGCGTGATTGTCCACAGGGAGTAAGAGCGAGGCAACCAGTATGTGGGAACTGTGGTATCGAGGGGCATTTTTCTAGGATGTGTGGGTCCCCTAGAAACACTTGTACAAAATGTGGGAAAATAGGGCATGTGGCTGGAATGTGCTGGAGTGTGAGGCAACCAGGAGGGGCAGGTCAGGTTAATCCTGGTGCTAGGTATTGGTAATGGTGTTAGTGGTCCGGTTCAACCGGTTAGTGGTCAGGCTGTTGGAATGAATAGGAATGTAAACGTGAGTGAGGCAGGGATGAACACGGTCAATAATCAGGTAAGGGTAATCAATCCGGGAAACGAGTTGCCTTGAGGGTTGCTCAGGTGAGATTAGGTTGTCACAGATAGGGGATGTAAGTGTCGATGTGTTTTCGGTTGGTCCTGTGAATGAATGTATGAGTATTAAGGTTTATTGTGGAGGTATTGAGGTTCGTGCTTTGATTGATACTGGGTGTATGGTTAGTGTTGTGTATAAAGGAGCGTATGATAGGATGAAGATAAGGGAAGATCAGAAAGAAGTAGGTAGGGGGCATATTAAAGGAATTAGTAATGTGTTGGTACCAGTGGAAGTTAAATTTAGAGAGAGTGTTAAGATAGGAGGAATAGGCATGGAGGAGAGTGAGTTTTATGTGATTGATAGTAGAAACGAAAAGTATGATGTGTTATTGGGATATAAGTTTTTGAGTGCAAATGGGATAGTTATTCATCCTGATCGAAGGATGATAGAGAAGAAGGTGAATAAGGATGGAAAATGTCAGATGTATGTGAATGATTTAGGAAATGTAGATGTGAAATTGGTTAAAGGCGTGGAAGTGTTTGCTTTAGAGGATAGGTCCTTGAAGACGGACGAAGTAGTAAGTGTGAAAGTAGGTTGGAATACGAATGTGGGTGTGGATGAAAACCAGAATAGCATGTTTCTGGTGGATGGTTATGATGCGAGGTATAGGGTGAAAAGGGTTGCACATGTATTCGACGGTATAATAGATTTGAATAATCCTCGGGTATGTATGCAGAAGGTGCCTGATGTGAAAAAGAAGAGAGTGAGAGGTATAAGGGTTGGTGATGTAGTTGGTAGTTTGTATACAGTGTTTGTAGTTGGTATTCTGTTTTTGTATTAGAGAATTCGAGAGAGAATGAATGTTGTGTGTTTGCTGGTGATATTGAGAAGAAAAAGGATTGGGTGTATGATGAAATGGTTGATAAAGTAAAATTACCTGAAGGTTTGAATGAAGTGAGGAGACAAAAGGTTTTACGAATGTTATGGGAAAGAAGAAAAGCGCTGAGCCAGGGCGATGAAGATTTTGGGAATGCAAAATTGCCGGCGTTCCGCATAGTGTTAGCGGAAGACACCCCCATATACCAACGACCTCGACACTTTCCCCCCCCGTTGCGAATGAGATTGAAGAGCAGTGTGAAGAGTTAGAGCGAATAGGTGTATTAGAAGAGAGTGAGAGTCCGTGGAATAGTCCGATTGTGCCTGTGCGAAAGCCTGATGGACGATTGAGGTTGTGTATTGATTATCGTAAGGTGAATGAAAAGACTGTGAAAGATAGGTTCCCTATGTGTGTAGTTTCAGAGTGCGTGTATAGTATGTATGGGATGAAAGTATTTACGAAAATGGATTTGGTGCGTGGGTACTATCAGATGCCAGTGGAAGAGGATAGTAGGTGTGTGACTGCCTTTTCGACTGCAAAGCGGCATTATCAGTTTAGAAATTTGAGCTTTGGGTTAGCCAATGCTCCGGCGGCGTTTCAGAGGGCGATGAATGTGGTCATGAATGATTTTCCCAGTAAGAATGTGATGGTGTTCATAGATGACATACTAGTGATGAATGAATCTTTCCCTGAGCATTTGAAGTTAGTGAATGATGTGTTGAAAAAGTTGGAGGATGTGGGTATAAAAGTAAAGGTTGAGAAGTGTGAGTGGTTCGCGGATGAGGTTGAATTCTTGGGACACAAGGTGTGTGCGACTGGTTTAAAGAAAGCGGAAAAGTTTGTTGAAAAAGTTCGGCAGTTTCCGAAGCCGAGGAATGTTAGAGAGTTGAGAGGCTTTTTAGGTTTGGTAGAATTTGGAAGGAAGTTTATGAAAGATTGTTCGGGAGTGATGAAACCCTTGACTGAATGGACTGGGAAAAAGAAGAGTACAATTGTGAAGTGGAATGATAGAATGAATGAAGCGTTTGAAAAGTTGAAAGCTGAAGTCGCGAAGGATGTAGAGCTGGCTTATCCGGATTATAGTGAGAATGCGAAACCTTTGGAAGTTTATACGGATGCAAGTGGGTATTGTATGGGAGGTTGTTTAATGCAAGAACAGGTGATTGATGGGATTGAAAGAAAACGAGTGATTGCGTATGTTTCGAAAGCGTTTAGTATGACAGAGCGAAAGTATTCCACGATTGAAAGAGAGTTGGCTGCTTTGAGGTTTTGTTTGAAGTCCTTGCGTCCGTTTTTGTATGGGATTAAGTTTGTTGTATGAACGGATCACCAACCCTTGGTGTATTTGCAGAGAATGAGGATTGTTGATAGTCGGCTTGCAAGAACTTTGGAAGATTTGAGTGATTTTGATTATGTGGTTGAGTATGTTGGTGAAAGGAATGAGATTGCTGATTTGATGTCAAGAATGCCTGGGAGTGAGAGTATGAATGAAAAGGTAGTAATAGACCCGGAATATTTACCTAAGGGATTGATGAAGGGAAAAGAAAGTCAGGGTGGGGGTGATTCTATGTTCGAAAGTGTGTTGTATGGGTTACAGGATTTAGCTAGGGATAGGTTGGTTTCGAGAGTGCCTGAGAGTATAGAAGAATTGCGGAAGGAAGTTATGACTGAGGTGTGTAAGAAACCTGAGCAGATAGGGATTAGGAAGGTGAAATATTTTATGAAGGAGTTAAAGGCTATGTGTAACGTAGGTGTGCTTCCGGTGCAAGAGGTATTGATTGTTGTGAGTAAGTTGTTTAAGATAGTTGTATGTGTGCATTATGGTGGGGAGAGACCGGTTTTGTATAGGAGTGAGGGTGTAAGTGGTGCAAAAGTGGGTGAGCTTCATTTACAGTGTTTAAGTGGCGTACATTATAATTGGGTAATTGAGAAAAAGAGTTATGATAGGAAGTATGTTTTGGAATCGGAGGTGGAGGAGTGTCTGTTAGAAGGTGATGGGGATGTGAAAATGATTTGTCCAGGGGAAATCGAAGAGGTCATGTATTGCGAGCATGGGATAAGTGGACGAATGGAGGTGAAAGTGCAGGTGAATGGGAGAGTATTTTGTGGACTGATTGATACTGGGGCTCAGATTTCTTTAGTGAATGCATCTGTGGTACGAGAGATTGAGCAAGTAACGTGGCAGATAGAGAGGAGGAGTACGAATGTGAAGATCAAAGGGATTGGGTCAGGTGATTTTGTCGCTTTTGAAGAGGTTTTGTTAAAGGTAGAAATAGGAACGCTAGGGGAAGTGGAACATAGGTTTGTTGTGCTGGACGAGGAGCGAATGCTGTATTGTTTTTTGTTTGGGATTGACTTTTTGAGGGTGAATAGGTTGTCCGTAGATGTAGGGAATGAAAGGTTGTTGAAGGGAAGTCGTGAGATTGTTAGAATGCAGAAGGAGAATGTGTGTGTTGTTGATTTCGTTGGCATGGTGAGAGTTGGTGTGGGGGATGAAGAACTGTTAAGCATGAAAGATATCGAGGTAATGCAAGAGGAATGTCCTATGGTCTGTGAGTTGAGAAAATGTATTTTGTCGGGTAAGGAAGTGTGTAGGTGGGACCAGTTGATAGAGGATTTTAGGGTGTTTGCGAAAAGGTTTGTTGTGTGTGCTGATGTGGTTTATTATATTAGGAAGGTACGAGAGGAGGATTTGTATGTACCAGTGTTTTCTGTAGTTGGTACAGTAGGGATGGCGTTAGTGATTCACCGTAGGTTTGGTCACATGGGGAAGTTTAAATTGTGGGAATGTATGAAAGAGCGAGTGTTTAACCCTTGGTTAAGGAAGATAGTGAATGATGTTGCAACTACTTGTGAGGAGTGTCAGAAGGGAAAGTATCAGAGAATGTATGTGAAACCCCCTGTGTTACGAATGGATGTGAATGAACCCTTTGAGTTAGTAGTGATCGACTGCGTTTCGTTGCCAGTGACTGCGAGTGGGTATGTAGGAATGGTGGTGATGGTGGATCACAAAAGTAAATTTGCGTATGCTGTGCCGGTGAAGAATAAGACTAGTGCGAATGTGGCTAGGGTGGTAAGGGAAGTTTTGTTGCCGATGTGTGTATGTAAACCGAAGCGAATGTTGAGTGATAATGGACCGGAGTTTGTAGGGCAGGCGTTTGAGCAAATGTTGAGTGATTGGGGCATTGAACATGTGAGAACGACGCCGTATATGCCGAGTTCGAATGGGTTAGCGGAGAGGACGATTCGAACATTGAGTGAGATGTTACGAATGATGAGTGAAAGAGAGAATGATTGGGATTATTGGTTAGGAAGAGTGTTGTGGGCTTATAATATGACTGTGCATAGAGCAACTGGTATGTCTCCTTGTATGTATGTGTTGAATTTTGAGAAGTTTGTGAAACCTAGGCTTGGGTTACCTGAAGGTGATAGGGACGTTTGGAGAAAGGGTAGTTTAAAGTTTGTCAGTTTTAAGGTAGGGGATAAGGTTTTGAAGGAAGTGATTGAGAAAGGTCGGTTGAACGTAAGTAAGATGAGAGAAAAGTTTGAAGGGCCGTATATTGTAAAAAGGGTTATGTCTAATGGGGTTAGTTATTTGTTGGAGGGTGAGAACGATGGTGGTACGAATGAGTTTCGGGCCCATCAGGTACAGTTGAGGCCGTGGAGAGAACCCCCTGGTTATTTAAAGATCCATCCTGTGTATAAGTTTTTGGTGAATGAGGATGACTTGAATGAGAATGGGGATATAGTGGATGATTTATGGTTAAAGGGGAAAGAGTTAGTGTTGGTGGAAGAGATACCGAAGAAAAAGCGGAAAAGTGGATTGTCGGGTAATGTGAATAGGTTAAAGGTGTTATTTAACGATGATAATGAGAATGATGAGTATTTTTCAGGATTTTGGTGGGATAATGGGAGTAATGAACAGAGTTTGAGAAAAAGTACCTACACAGTTTGCAAGTTTCCGTTGGATGAAAGTGAGTGTATTGGCAGGATTGAGAAATATTAGAGATAGAAGTGTGCATATGGAAGTGGATGATTTGAGTAAATTTTGTGTGGAATTGGATGAAGTAGTGAATGTTATAAAGGCGAATGCCAGGATGAGAGATCGAGAAGGAGATTGCAGAAATGTCTGAGCGATTACCTAGGGAAGGAAGTGTGAATGAAGTAGTAGAGGTATGTGATGAAAGAGCGGAAGGTGGGAGTAAACCCAGTGAACAAATAATGGAATATGAGAAACCATTTACTAGGAGTAGAGGGGTTGTAAAAGAGTATGATTGGGTGATGACAACGGCGTTATAGATGGATAGGATTGTTGGGTTAAATATGATACAAACTTAGGTGGGAGGGATGTAGTGAGCTGCCCTTTAGTGGTGGTTTTTTAGTTGTATCATATTTTTTTTTTTTTTTTATTTGGGGTATTTTTAATTATGTATGTATGAGGGTGTTATGAAGGGGGAGAATAATTGTGTTGCTGTGAGTGATGGGTGTTCTGACGCCAACGAGTAGTTCCATTTCAGTTCTCTTTCCCTTGGTCTTCCTAGTTTCGCGGCATCCATCACTCTTTCACTTTTGAATGAAATGAATGTGAATGTTTGTAGATGAGTGTGATTAATTGTTTTTTTCATGTATATATTTCTTCTTCCGTAGGAATTAATTTATTTTGGATTTTGAAATAAAATTTAGTAACAGAGGACTTGTGGATGACAGTCTAGTGGCCTGTGTTTGTAGATTGGTGAAGAGGTTGATAATTCTGTGGAATCTTTTTCTTGTGGATTCGGAATCTTTCTATGGTACGGGTATTTATTTTTCTTATTACTTTAATTATTTTATTAATGTTAATTTTTCTTGGTCTTAGTAGATTTTTTTTGTTTTAAAGGTTTGAAGCCAAGTAGTGGAGGTTTGTGGAAGTTTCTGGTTCGGGACGGTATTCGATTGAAGTAAGAAGTAGAGGTTCGGGAAAAAAACTGGTCATTAACAATTCTATTGGCCAGGTAGCTATTAAGTATTATTTTGTATTTTTTCTTTTCTATTTATAAATTTTTTTATTTAAAATTAATTGAGTCTTTGAAATTTTTTCATTAAATTTTTTTGAATTTTAAATGATTGCTTATTTTAAATTTATTTGCTTGAATATGATTAATGATTAATTTATGATGTTAATGTTAATGTTAAAATTTGATATTGATTTTATAGTAATTCACTTAATGATAATTATTGTTTAATTTATTTTTTAATTTCTTATACAATTCATTTATTTAATTTTGTTGTCATGTTAGGATTTGTTTATTTTTATTTCATTTCAGTTTTTTTTTCCTGCACTGGCCCTGTGTCTGAAGTTGCTCCGGTAGCTGTTCTTGTGGCTCCGTTTATGGTACTTGGTACCAACTAAAAACTTAATGGTGCGGTGCACTTAATATAAAACTTAAAAGGCAACAGGCTGTATTCATAACTAATGACTAACTGAAACATAGAAATTGAAATTTGGAAACTAAAATAAGAGATTTATATTGGGAAAATAGAGATTGGCTTTATAAATAGAAAGTAAATTTATAAAATTAGAAAGTGGAAAACTAAAAATTGAAAGAAATACCAGAACTTACTTAGAACTGACTGAACAAAATTGGACTTAGAGAAATTAAAAATGGAAAATTGGAAAGTATAAAACTTAACGTGAAAAACATTTTGAAACATTAAACATTAAGATAAAAACATTTTGAAAAATTAAAGGAAAAACATTTTGAAACATTTAAAGGAAAAACATTTTGAAACATTAAAAGGAAAAACATTTTGAAAAAATTAAAAGGAAAACATGTTGAAAAATTAAAAGGAAAACATTTTTTTGAACATAACACAATTACTTAAATAGTGCAGTGAAGTGCAAACTAAACTATTAAACATAACACTGTTGTGTTGCATAAACCAAAACTTTACCAAAATTGACAATTGTTTCGTTAAATTGAATAATTCATTTTTATTTCATATTGAATTTATCGTTTATTATATTTATATGTCTAAAATTTCATATGTTGTAGGTATAGGTTTAGTTTGTAGTATAGTATATGGTATACTGTAATATCTGGTGGTGGATTGGTGTTTTGGTATTGGGATACTGGGTAAAGTAATAAAGTGGTAGTGGTATTTGATTTGTGTATACCAATTGTTGAATACCTTATAATAATTATTTTGGTGTATAATTTTATGAGAAATACAATAGGTGTAGGTACGCTTTATTTTGTGTGTAATAAATTTAAGGTGTATGTGGTGTTTGTTGTTGTTATCCCCTCTAATTATCCTGGAAGGCAGCCTCACGACCATTTAACTTCAGATTTTTGTAGGTTTATTAACGTAAATCTGCTACAATGGTATGTCACCCTCTATTACATTGATTTTTAGATCAAAACTCTTTCCTTTGATTTTACAAGGCAATAATATTTATTTTAATATTTTATATTCTGTTTTTCCAAATACAAAACAACCATCTTTAAACTTTTGTGTGTCTTTAATATATTGTAATTCTTCATCGGTTAATCCACTAATCAGTTTTGTTAATCCTAATTCTCCTATTACTGTCTCTATGCTTCCTGTATCTATAATAGCCATTACATCTTCTTGATATTTAATTTCTTTAGTGTCATTATATTCTTCATTATTATTGAAAAATGTTCTATTTATTTTTCTTTCTACTAATTCTCTTTCTAATCCATTTATTCTTTCTTCTTTTTCTGTATTAATAATGGATGTCATTTTTTCTAGATATTGTTTTTCATTATTTCTTTGTATAAAAAATATAGATTTATTATTTTTTCTTCTATCTGTTTATTTTCTGTACAATTTTTCATTAGGTGTCCTTCTTTTTTACATTTCCAACACACATTATTATATTTTTCATTCCAATAGCAATCTTCAGTTTTATGATTATTACGTTTACAAATACTACATTTATTTAAATTAAATGTTCCTTCTCTCCAGTAGCATTCATCAGTGTTATGATTATTGTATTTACATATGGTACAAAATTTATTATTATTATACCAATTTTCTTTTTTAGTTTCTTCTTTTTCTACTATTTCACATACTGATTCCATCATATTCACAATTGATTCTTTAGTTGTTATGAAAATATTTGTTTTAATTCCTTCAATCTTATTTATAATTAACTTTCTTTCCATGTCCTTCATATTAGAATTACTGATCAATTGGTATGAATGTACCTTTTCACTTATTTTAATATCAAGTTTTTCACAATCTCTTTTTGCTTTATCATACCTTGATACATATTCTCTAAAAGATTCTCCTTTCCTTTGTTGCATATTCAGTAGTGTTTGTACTTTAAGATAACTTTCTTGTTCTTTATTTCTACAATATCTTTCTTTTAATGTGTTTATAATTTTTCTACTCCATCTTCTGTCCATAATTCTTCTTCTTTTAAAGACATAATAACTTCTAGTGGTTCACCTGCTAAACCTTCTATTATTTGTGCTATTTTTGCTTTTTCCTTTTCCTGAGATACTTCTCTCCATATTTTTAACTTGAATAAATATTCTTCAAAAGATTCTTCTTTTTCCACTAAATTTAGGTATTGTCAAATTCATTTTTCTTTCTTCTGTTTTTTCTTTACTCTCTACTAGATCCTTTATCATGTTAGTCAATTTATCCATTGTTATTGATAAAATCTCTTTTGCTTTTTCTTCCTCTTTTGGCATTTTGTTTTTTCTTTTAGTACACAAGAAAATTTGTATATAAAATGTTTAAATGTAAAATAATATTACCTTATTAAGTTGATGTGATCAAGTTCAGTTTGTTTCATTGTTGGGAAAGATCTTCTTTGTTCATATCTTTATCATTTATTTTGTATTATGTACATAATATATTTCTTTATTATATTTTCTTTATTCTTCCTGTATTCTTCTTTTCTTCTTTTTATTAAATATTTCTCTATTGTTTTAACTTTTTTAATATATCTTATATGTTTAAAAATTTAATATTAATTACATTAAAATTATATACAAATCTTTCTTTATACTAATTTTCTGAAAAAGATATGAAAGAATTAACTAAATATATATTATATATATACTGTATATAGGGACCGATCTGATTATGTATATTATTATTATATATATATATATATATATTATTATATATATATATATATATTATAAATATATTACATATGTATATATATATATATATATTATATATATATATATATATATATATACATACATATACATATATATATATATAAAAATATTAAAGTATATGGTAATTGAAAGAGCAATATATATATATACATAGTTGGTTATATGTTGTTATTATATATATACATATTATTATATGGTTGAGTTATATATATATATATATATTACAGCATATATATATATATTATATTACATATACAAAAATACGCACACTGGAAGTTAAAACCGGATACCAGATATCCGGCTGGAAGTTAAAAACCGGATACCGGATATCCAGCAGTCCTCCGTTAAATATATATATATATATATATATATATATATATATAGCATATAGAAAGTATATATATATATATATATATATATATATATATATATATATATATATATATATATATATATATATATATATATATGGGAGATATTGATCATGCATACGTGGTGTCAATTGGTAATGTTTATCCTTGAAAATGTTTTATACAGTCTGGACATTTTGACCATTTTTGATCCAGCCTGTAATAGTTTATATTATTTATATTATGGCTTTAATTATGATCAACCTTGGTAATATTTCATGATACTATAATTGTTTGTTCTTTTTCTAGTATAACTTGTCATGAATATATATTAGTTTGTTAATGAGGATTGGTTAAGTTTAACCTTGTATGTTTAACAAAAGTAAACACCAATAATTATTAGCCAGAAGCACATATGGTTGTATAAACCCATAGTTGTGCTCAAATTGAATCCATCAAAGACCTTGAAAAGACTTTCTAGCTGTTTTCAAGGTTAGTGCTACAAATAAATAACCTTACTTAAGTTTTGTAATTCTATTTCAAATAAATGACTGTAATTTTATGTGTTGATGTTGAAGATAGTAAACTTGACACTTTGTTTACAGTTTACTGTCTTGTTGTAATTGTAAGGCCATTGACATCAATATTATTCCCTTTGAAGAAACCCCTTTTTGACACTACCAGGGTAGGTTTCTTAACATGCAAAGATATATGTAATCATGCTTTAATTATAAAATATAGAGTATGATGCAAATACCAATTACTGTTTATTTTTAACAGGGTTCTAAAAGCGGGGATTCATCCTGAACCCTTCTTCGTTCCTGATTTTTATCTAGGGATTCAATCCTGAATCTTTCTTCGTTGATGTTCCAAATCTGGGATTCGTCATTTTTAACCTGGGATTCAATCCTGAATCCTTCTTCGCTGGATTGTTCTGAAGTGGGGACTCATCCTGAATCCTTTCCTACATTTTAATCTTGGAATTCTTCCTGAATCCATTTTCTTCGCTGATACTCTTGAGTGGAGATTCATTAGTGAATCTTTTCTCTGTGCTATTTTGAAGTTTGGATTTCATCCTGAATCTTTCTTCGTGGAATTGTCTCGGAGTTGTGATTCACCTGGATCTTTCTCCATGCCAATTCTAACGTTGGGGTTCAGCCTGAGTCTTTTCTCCTTGGTAGTACTTCAGCAGAGTTGTGATTCATCCTGAATTATATTTCTCACTTGGAACCATTCCCAGTCATTTTCAGTTAAGTCATCATATGTTCGCGGTTGTTGAGTCTGAATTTCTTATTCTCCCTTGAATTCATATGCATGAGCAATATTTGGAAGCGTTTGGTTTCCACTCTCGATCTGATTCCAGAGCTGTCTGTGCTCTTGTACATATTTTATACATTGGATACCTTGAACTTATCTCCAATGTGTATTAACTGATTCTATTATTCTATTTAACCATAATCCTTTTATTCGTATATTGTTGGGGTTGGACTGTGGTATATATTAACTTTTCACAGACCTCCCACTATATTTAACTGAGCGATTTTAGTAAAGATAAAACTTTTTACGGAGTATCAATATCCTTTGATTTTTATGCTGTATTGATATTCTTATTCTTAATCTTCAAGACCTCTATCTGATTAAACATCGAGTAAAGATCCGGGAAACGATCTATATAATTCTACAATATTCTCTGGGTAAAAGTTGTAGATTGTTGTACCAAATTATTTATATATTGTCAACGTTCACAATCCTCTCTGAATAGTCATTCAAGTAAGCAGGCCTACGGAGTCCCAAGACTAACTTCCTCCGTTACGGAGAAAACCTAACCTGCTCCGTATTACCCCTGATGGTGTCAGGTTGTAGCAGATTTTACTATTAAAAAAAACTAACTACAATAACTTGAATTATGAAGGAGTGAGGCTGCCTTCCAGGATAATTAGAGGGGATAAAAATGACAAACACCACATACACCTTAAATTTATTACACACAAAATATACCTACACCTATTGTATTTCTCATAAAATTATACACCAAAATAATTTTTATAAGGTATTCAACAATTGGTATACACAAGTTAAATACCACTACCACTTTATTACTTTCAGTATCCCCATACCAAAACACCAATCCACCACCAGATATTACAGTATATATACTATATACTACAATATTACTACAATATTACTTTCGACCTACAATATATAACCACATATCCACATATAAAATTTATAGAAAAAAAAGTAATAAATGATAATCAATAATAAATGTAAAAAATATGCGAAACAAATTTGTCAATCAGAATGTCTTTGTTTTAAGTTTTTTAAGTATATATGATACCACTTTATTGTCTTGGTGTATTTGAAATACCACTGTATTTTCAAATTTGTCTTTTATTATGGTACCACTCACTTATGGTACCTCTTAGTTTATTTTTCAAATATAGTACCAATACTTTTATAATTTTCAAAATATCTGTTCAAAATTGTTCAAAATCATTTTTACTTTATGTTCATTTTAAATTTTTCCACGTTATATTTTCAGTTTTTCTTTTTCGGTTTGTTAAATTTTCCAATTTGTGTTTCGTTTTCAAAAAATGTTTTCCTCAATCTTTGTTTCCATGTTACTTCTCGTTTATAATTTCAGTTTATGCTTTACTTTAATTTTCTGTTTGTTTTTCCAAATTATCTTATGTCTTCCAATTTTCGATCTTTTACTTTTGGTTCCAAATGTCAATCTTTCATCTATATAGTACCTCCGGTCAATCTTTTAATTTCAGTTTAGTTTTCAAAATATCAATTTCTTTAATTATTTGTCGGTATCCAAGTACCACGATATCTGGAATACAGCTTCCACTTGAAACAACCCAGCCACAGAAGAACTGGTCACATAAAGGATTAAGTCCCAAAAAAAACTGCAACGAGACAAAATTAAACAAATCCTAATATGATGACAACAAGAATATAGAAAAAAAAATTAAGTAAAAAGTTACATAATTCCTAACCTGGCAACAAGAATAAATAAATATAAGCAATTAAAATATAAGTTAAATAATCATTAATCATTACTAATTATCATTAACATAATCAATCACTTGAAATCTAATCTAAAATTTTCCTCGAGTAATTTTCCTTAGCCTGCTTTGTTGTTGAAGTGTTTTTCACAATCAACTGGGCGCATGGTTTTCAGGAATTCGGGGTCCTTTATAGAACCTACTGTTTGATAAACCTTAATGCTCTTTGATGACACACGCCTTCCATGAAGTCGGAGTCCATTGGTGATCTTCCGTGGTCCAGACTCCTTTGTATAATTATAAGGTGTGTTATATTTTCGTTTATACTTTTTCTTGTTATTAAATTTTATAACTTTCCCAGCAATTCTAACTTAGATATTTATATGGTGGGTAAAGGCGTAATTCTGTTCTTTGCTCACCGTAACATACACAAAAATTAAGTGGTTACTAGACATTCAAACCACTTCTTTTGAACATCACAAACCTATCATCTACGTATCATTTTCTATTTTGACCTTCGAAATATTCTATTTCTTCGACCTTCGACTATACGAGAAAGAGTGGAGAGAGGCACCTTCCAGTCGGGTACGCTTGTTGATCCCAGTGTGCTTCCTCTCCGCTATATATATATATATATATATATATATATATATATATATTGTAGATGTATATATATATATATATATATATATATATATATCAGGGTTGGGTTCAAGTACAAGCACTTGTACTTGTACTCTGTACTTAAGTACTTGTACTTGTACTTGTACTTGCAGTTTCTAAAACCACTGTACTTGTACTTGTACTTGTACTTGAGCCTTTTGTACTTGGTACTTGTGCTTGGTACTTGCAAGTACTTTTGGCATTTTTAACTTGCCAATATTTATGAATGCAAAGTATGTCATTATATATATATATATATATATATATATATATATATATATATATATATATATATATATATATATATATATATATATATATATATATATATATATATATATATATATATATATATATATATATATATATATATATCATCATCAACCACCTTTTTTTCCCCAAGACTGGGGGTAAGGTGCGTAACATGTACCAGAAACAGAAAAGTAGTAGAAGAATATGACACAAGTCGAAAAGAAAGCCCAGCCTTACCTCCCTTTTATACCTATTAGTGGGAACTCGCCGCACAGAAAATCCACCATAGAGCTTCACGGGACCACGACCGACCCTCACTATGGCATCTCGCCAATGTGGGGTTCATCCCTTGGCCCAGGTGGGCCACAACCATACACCATCACAAAACCCTGCCATTTACTCCTATTATGCACTTTTTCTCGCCCCCTGCCAAACTCACATTTCACTCCTCCAGACATTCTTTTGCTGACTCAATCCACTTTTCCTTCGGTCTCCCAGCCAGTCGATTCCCAACACACTCACCACTATACATCCGCTTAACCAACCGACTATCATCCATTCTTTCCACATGACCAAACCATCTAAACGTATTTAATTTATTCTCTCATTTATCCCTTTTTTCATACCATACAACTCTGTAATACGTTCATTCCTCATTTTATCAATTCTTCTCACACCTAACACGCCCCTAAGATTGTCCATCTGAGCACATTGTACTTTAGATCTATACCTCTTATTCCAGACCATATTCTTACTACTATACATTAACACAGGTAACAACTTACCATCACGCAAGACACTAGCGCACCCAAGACTTAGTCTCTTTACATCCACCAAGGATTTAATTGCACCAGCCTCCTTCCTGCAATTCACAACTTACCTACTACACTCGGCATCATCCGTTCCCTTTTCGTCCAACACATATATATCCTAAATATTTAAACTCAGTCACTTGTTCCAGCTGCTCACCATCTAGCATAACTTCACACCGAGGACTGTCCTCACTCACAATCATAACCTTACTCTTATCTACGTTTACTAAACCCATCCTTTTACACACCAATGCATCCTTTTACCAATCCTCTCACGCCTAAACATGTTCCACTCAACAACATATGATTGAGTATAGAAATATATATATATATATATATATATATATATATATATATATATATATATATATATATATATATATATATATATATATATATATATATATATATATATATATATATGTTACTATATATATATATGTTGTTATATCTATATATATATATATATATATATAGCATAGGCATATATATATATATATATATATCTATATATATATATATATATATATATAGTTATATATATATATATATATATATATATATATATAGGCGAGATGGTGATTGATTTGATTTGGAAGTTGTATAACAAAACGTTTATGGAGGGTATAGTTCCGAGGGATTGGAGGAGGTCAATATTAGTACCTTTATATAAGGGTAAAGGGAAAAAGGTAACTGTAAGTATTATGGGGTAATTAGTTTATTTGTTGTTGCAAATATTATATGTTGATATTTTGGCCGAAAGAGTGCGTCGAATGAGTGAAGAACTAATTTGTGGGAAGAATAAGGTGTTTAGAAGCGGTGGTAGAGGATGTGTGGATCAAATCTCTACATTGAAACAAATGATTGGGATAATGAGGGAGGAGAAGAATAAATTGTATTTAGGATTTATGGATTTGCAAAAGGCGTATAATAGGATTAATAGGGAATCTATGGCAGGTGTTAGTGATATGGTGTTGGTGGTAATCTTCTGAATAGAATCAAAAGTATGTATGATGATAGTGAAGCGTGTGTAAGAATAAATAGTCCAAAGTGATTATTTTAATATTAATAGCGGAGTGGGCAAGGATGTGGTATGTCTCCTTGGCAATCCAATCTGTATATGGATGAGGTTATGAAAGAATTAGAGGTAGGGGTAACAAGGGATAGAGTTAGAATGATGGAGAATGGATGAGAGTGGAGGATTCCCTACCTATTATATGAGGATGATTTGGTTTTGTGTGGCGAATCTGAATAGAGCTTGAGAGGACAAGTAGAGAGATTTGGTAGGGTGTGTAAAAGAAAGGGTTTGAAAGTAAACGTAGATAAGAGTAAGGTTATGGTTGTTGTAGCGGATTTTACTATGAAAATAAAAACCTGAGTGCTACAATAATTTGAATCAAGAAAGGCGTGAGGCTGTCTTCCAGGACAGATATTGGGGATACAAAAAAAATACAAAAAAAAGACACATACACCTTAAATTTATTACACGAGAATATATATAGTATCCAATACTACTTAATACTTAATAATTACAAAAATTACACACAGTATCCTGATCTGATACCACCTACTACTTGCTACAAAAAAAATACACACGTTATTCCAATACAGATATATTACAGCACCTACTAGTTCCACCACCAGGTATTACAATATACCATATACTACAAACCACACCTATACCTACAACATCTACAACATATAATATTTATAGTAAAAATAAAAAATAATAAACGATAGATTCAATAAAAATTTAAATAAATTTTAATTTACGAAATTGTCTGTCAAATATTCATTTATCAAATATTTTAGTTTCAATAGTTTATTTTTAATTCGGTACCTTCACCAAATGTTCGAACTTTTGTTCACTTTGGTACCACTGGCTTTTTAAAAAGGTTTTTCACGTCTAATGGTACCGGTTATGGTACCTACACTTTTTATTTTCCAATTTTAGTTTTACAACAATCACAGTTTTTCCAATGTTAAAAAATTTTCCCTCGCTATTCTCAATTTTAGCTCTTAGCTCTTTTTTTTTTTACTTTATTTTCCAAACGTCCTAGTCGGAGTCTTTGTTCTATTTTAAATGTATACCTTTCTGTTTAAAATTTTTCAATCGATTTTAATTTCTGCAGTCTACTTTTAAATTTTCCACATTCGAATTTAGTTAAGTGCACAGCACTGTTGACTTTAATCAGTATCCACGTACAGCCACAGGGAACAAAATGCTGCCACAAAATTCCAGCCGAAAAATGAGGTCCCAAAAAGAATGCAGCTCCAAAATGGAAAATCCGGCTCCAAAAAAAACTGGAACGAGCCAAAATTAAACAAATCACAATATGATGATGACAAGAATATAGAAAAAAATTAAATAAAAAGTTACATAATTCCTAACCTGACAACAAGAGTAAATAAATATAATTAAAATATAAGCAATTAAAATATAAGTTAAATAATCATTAATCATTAACATTAACACCAATTATCATTAACATAATCAATCAATTAAAATCTAAAATTTTAATGCAAAAACTTCAAAAGTTCAACCATTTAAATTTAAAATTATCATAAGAAACAAACAAAATAATCCTAATTAAATAATTGAGTCAAATAAATCAAATAAAAAATAAAAAACAAACAATCAACATAAGACCTACCTGGCCAATGGTGCTGACCAGTTTTTTGTTCAAACCTCTACGTCTACTTCGACTAATGGTGACCCAGAACCAAACGAATCTTCCACTACTCTGCTTCAAACCTTTAAAATTAAATAAAATCTACTAAGACCAATAATAATAAAACTAATGGAATAAATAAAGTAATAGGAAAAATATTTACCCGTATCCACCAGAAAAGGATTTCAAAATCCCCAAGAAAAGGGATTTCCCAGAACCATCATCAATCGATATTAAAATTCATCTACAGGATACCACAGGAAACCATCACAACTAACTTGTCCACAACCACCTAGCTTCACTTCAAACCTACTTCAGACTCTTAAACATACATATTAATTAATAATTCCTACGGAAGAAATATATACATGAAAAATTGATTAATCACACTCATCTACAATCATTCACAATCGTTTCATTCAAACGTGAAAGAGTGATGGATGCCGCGAAACAAGGAATAAGAGGATAATAAAGACCTAATGAAGGAACTACTAACTACTGAGGTCGGCAGAACACCCATCACTCACAGCAACACAATTATTCTCCCCTTCGTAACACTTTCATACATGACAAAATTAAAAAATACCCCCCAAAGAATATAAAATATACATCATATGGTACCTATAAAATATGATACAAACCCACAAAGGCAGCTCACTACATCCCTCCCACCTAAGTTTGTATCATATTTACCCCAACAATCCTATCCATCTATAACGCCGTTGTCATCACCCAACCATACTCTTCTACAACTCCTCTACTCCTAGTAAATGGTTTCTCATATTCCTTCACTTGTTCACTGGGTTTATTCCCACCTTCATTTCCCGTTTCCGTTTCCCGAATTGTTAATTCTTACCTGATTTTGTACAGTGTTCACCCCTACCTCACTCACATTTACATTCCTATTCAGTCCAACAGCCTGACCACTAACCGGTTGAACCGGACCACTAACACCAATACCAAGACCTAGCACACCAGGACTAATCTGACCTGTCCCTCCTGGTTGCCTCACACCCCAACACCTTCCAGCCACATGCCCTATTTTCCCACATGTCGTACAAGTATTTCTAGGGGACCTACACATTCTAGAAAAATGCCCCTCGATACCACAGTTCCCACATACCGGTTGCCTCGCTCTTACTCCCTGTGGACAATCACGCACCCAATGATCCACACCTCCGCATCTCCTACACCCAGCCCTTTGCGGGTCCGTACAGTTCATGGCCAAATGACCCACTTGCCCACAGCTAAAACAAGCACCAGTTGCCCATCTACATTCTGATATCATATGGCCCATCTTCCCACAACGAAAGCACTTCACATCCCTATTCGCACTCACATTTTCTTGGTTTCCACGACCTCTAATCCCTTGACCCTGATTATACCTTTGACCTTGGTTATAACCATCATTCCCTCTCACATTCACATTTCTACCAACTTGACGACCAGCAACAAAATTACCCACACCTCCTGCATTCACCTGTCTTTCATCATCTCCAAAACCACCGTAAAAATCTTCCAAAAACTTCACCATTACTTCATAGGGGTTAGCTTTCAGTGCGTCCCTATACGATCTATACTGAGGGGGTGGTGAAGCCCTTTCATTCGCCGCATACCTTTCCTTACCACTATACACCTCACGTCGTTCATTCTCCTCTCGCTCGCCTTCAAACTCCCTATCTTCTACAATTTCCAAAACATCCTCCCAAGTCAATCGCTCTCCCGCCCATCTCATTTTCTCTTTCCTACGCAAATTTATATACTCCGCCACCGCGGTTGGAACAGTATCCAAAAACTTCTTTAACAATCTTTTGTTTCCGTCCACATCATCATCCCCAAACTTCTTTCTCGCCAAGGTTTCCAATCGGTGCGCATACATATCAATCCTTTCACTCTTTCCACGCCTAGCTTTATCAAAATCATTCACCTTTCTATACTTCACTCCCCCTTTCACTCTCACAACCTGGTCCACTATCCTCTTTTTCACCACTTCATACTTTGGTTCACCCACACTGACAGCCTTATAAAATTCCAGCATTCGCCCCTCTAAAAATTCGCCCAACTCTTTCACCCAAAAGACCTTATTCTCGTCAAACTTCTCCCTACAATAACCCTCATATTCCCTAAAGAACTCCTCAACCTCTTTCGTACCATACACATTAAATTTATTAATTTTTGGGATGTCCCGAATCAACACACTCCTTTTCACTCTACGCTCAGACTCAGAACCAGATCCCGTCCCGTATCCCTCAACCTCAAACACATTCATCTCTCCTTCCGAACTACTATATAATGAGTCTATACTCTTACTTTTCATTCTTCTTTCATGTCTCCTGTTCTTAGAAGTCTTCTTCTTTTTATCCTTTTTCTCAATCTTCCCATTCTTCTCATTTTTCTCAATCTTCCCATTCTTCTCATTTTTCCCATTCACCACCTTATTTACATCCTTCTCTTCATCCCCTTCATCCTCACTCACATAACTTAACTCATCGTCTTGGAACATCACTTTCTCATCATCTTTGGTCTTCACTCTCTCGTCCTTCTTTTCCACTCTCCCACCTGATTTTCCTTTTACGTCTACCTTTGGAGTAGAGGTCACCCTTTGTTGGGTTCCATTCATTCCGTTCCCTCCAATCCCATCAGCAAACTTTTTATTCATCATTTCCTCCATTTTAGTCGCCATTTTCTCCTCTATTCTCTCTTCCATTCGCCTTTCCATGTCCTCCATCCTCTTTTGCATCTCCTGCATTTTCTCTATCAACTCTTCATTCTCCTTCTCTTCCTTGCGCAAAGCCTCCTTATACCTTTCCAACTCCAACTGCAACTCCTCATTCGTAGCCATGTTTACGCTTGTTACACTACTTACTACTTTATTATATTTTCTACTTTATTACTCAAAACTACTTTACACTACGTCCCCTCACCTATCCTTCGAGACAGCCCCACGTTGGGCTATATAAGTTTAATAAGTGAAAGTAATTCCTTTTTATATTTTTCCAGTCAAAGTAAAAATTATATAGTTTGGATTGAATATTGAATAATTTAGTTTTCGGATATTTTGATTCTTAATAAATTTTGAAAAGGGAAATTGTTCTATGAATTTAATGAGAGGACTCGGCTTAAGGGATCCCATATATTATTGATTGATGAAGAGGAATGGTTGGACGGTGGAAGACGTTTTTCTAGTAGATGTGGGATCTTTCTTTCATATTCTTTGGTAAGGGTAATGATTTTTCCTTTTCTGTTGAATTATTTTGATTAATTCATAATTGGTATTATTATTATTATGAGTATTGTTAACAGTAGATTTCTGTTCTTTTTCAAGATTGAAGTATTGGGTTCTGGTGGTCCAGTCTTGTTTGGTGGTCTGCTGTCTTGTCTGTTCTGTGGGACCGTAGAAGAAAAAAAAAACTGAACAATAATACTGTTCAGGTACCAGTACTAACTATTTTGATGTTGATTTTTTTTGGTTGAATTTAGTATATTGATTTTTTTAATGGTCTAATTATTTCATGAGATTGTTATTTAGTTTTTAATGCTTCATTCAATAATGCAATTTTTAATGATCGTTATTAATATTTAATTAATTTATTATTTTTCAAGAGTTTCATAAGGATCTTTATTATTTACATTTTTTTTCATAATTTTTCCTATTATTGTTGTCATGTTAGGATTTGTTTATTTTTGTTTCATTTCAGTTTTTTTTTGCGGACTTCATTCATTTTGAAGCAAATTCTTTTTGGAGCTGCTCTTGTTGTGGGATTCCATTATTTCCGCGGCTGTCTTCATTTTGCGGCAGCTGGTTTTTGAAAAGGGTGGTACTTTACTTAGGTACTGCTTAAATTCGACGGTGTGGTACACCTAAAAATGATTGTAGTGTCTGTGGTACTCCATAGATTTTAAAATGTAACATTTGGAAATAAGATATAAAGACTGATTGACATTTGGAAATTGAAATAAAAGATCAAAATTGAAAACCAAAATTTGAAAAAAAAACAAAAAAGATAAAAGAAACTAATGAGACTACAATTATACAATTACAAAGAAGATTGAGGAAAACACTTTGAAAAGTAGAAATTGAAAGCGAAAATTAAATAAAAAGTATAGGTACCATTTGAAAGGGTACCATCATTGGAACAAATTGTGATAAACAGAAAAACAATAACGTATAGGTACCTAGGTACCAAACAAAAGGATAGGTACCATAAATAGTGTAGGCACAGTAAGTCGTGACATTTCATTAAGGTTTGAAAAACCCGAAAATAAAGTGGTACTTCCAAAACAATAAAGTGGTACCATATGTGATATTGTGATATTAGTAAATTCTAAAAACAAAAACAAAGACTAATTCAGAATTGACAATTATTTAGTATATTTTTTATTTAATATCATTTACTTTGTTTCATTATTTCTATAACGGTTATATGCTGTAGGTATAGGATTGTAGAAATGTTGAAGTAATATGGTATTGTAACGATATTGTAGTCTATGGGATACTGTAATCTTGGTGTTAGAACTGGTAGTGGTATATTGTAAGTATTTTAGGTGACCTTTAAGAAGTAGTGTTGGAATACTGGAATACTGTAAAATCAAATCTTGGTGTTAGAACTGGTAGTGGTATACTGTAAGTATTTTAGGTGACCTGTAATACTGTAAAATCAATTTTTGTATTCTATAAAGTGGTGTTGGTATATTGGATATATTAAATTTTTGTATCTGTGTATGTTTATTCAAACAATTTTTATAAGTGTGTGTGTATGGTTAATTTCTTTGTAATAAATTTAAAGTGTATGTGTTTATCAGTTTATCCCCCTTTATCTATCTTGGAAGGCAGCCCCACTCCTTTTTGATTCAAATCATTGTAGTTCAGGTTTTCAAGTAAAATCCGCTACATATTTGTTTGGAGGAGGTCAATATTAGTACCTTTATATAAAGGTAAAGGGAAAAAGGTAACTGTAAGTATTATGAAGTAATTAGTGTATTGTGTTGTAGGGAAGATATATGTTGATATTTTGGTCGAAAGAGTGCGTCGAATGAGTGAAGAACTAATTTGTGGGAAGAATAAGGTGCGTTTAGAAGTGGTAGAGGATGTGTGGATCAAATCTCTACATTGAAACAAATGATTGGGATAATGAGGGAGGAGAAGAATAAATTGTATTTAGGATTTATGGATTTGCAACAGGCGTATAATAGATTAATAGGGAATCTATGGGAGGTGTGTTAGTGAAATGGTGTTGGTGGTAAGCCTGAATAGAATCAAAAGTATGTATGATGATAGTGAGCGTGTGTAAGAATAAATAGTCCAAAGTGATTATTTTAATATTAATAGCGAGTGAGACAGGGTGGATGGGTATGCTCCCTGGCAATCCAATTCATGTAGTGGACAGGTTATGAAACACTAGAGGTAGGGGTAACAAGGGATAGAGTTAGAATGATGGAGAATGGATGAGAGTGGAGGATTCCCTACCTATTAATATATGAGGATGATTTGCTTTGTGTGGCGAATCTGAATAGAGTTGAGAGGACAAGTAGAGAGATTTGTGTAGGGTGTGTAAAAGAAAGGCTTGAAAGTAAACGTAGATATGAGTAAGGTTATGGTTGTGGAGTGAGGACAGACCTCAGTGTGAAGTTATGTTATGGTGAGCAGCTGGAAAAAGTGTCTGAATTTAAATATTTAGGATATATGTTGATGAAAAGGGAGCGGATGATGCAGAGTGTAGTAGGAAAATTGTAAATGGCACTAAGGTGGCTGGTGCAGTTAAATCGTTGGTGGATGTAAAGGGACTAAGTGTTGAAGTTAGATCTGGCATGAGTGCAAATGGTGGCATCCAAAGGGGCTGTAAGGTACTGGGACTATGGTCTGAATAAGAAGTATAGATCTAAATTACAAAGTGTTTGATGGACAATCTTAGTGGCGTGTTAGGTGTGAAAAGAAATGATAAAATGAGAATGAACGTATTAGAGAGTTGTTTGCGTGGAGATTGGAGTAAATGAGAGAATAAAATGAAAGTACGTTAAGATGGTTTGGTCATGTGGAAAGGATGGATTACTAGTGACGGCCGGTTAAACGGATGTATAGTGGTAAGTATGTTGGGAATCGACTGGCTGGGCGAGACAGAAGAAAAAGTGGAATGAGTCAGAAAAGGAATGCCTGGAAGAGAGAAATGTGAGTTTGGCAGAGGTGAGAAGAAAGGTGCATAACAGAAGTGAATAATGGGTTTTGTAAGGAGGTATGGTTGTAGCCCACCTGGGCCAAGGAATGAACCCCACATTGACGAGAAGTCATAGTTGAGGGTCTATCGCGGTCCCGTAGCTCTAGGGTGAATTTTTCTGACTGCGACGAGTTCTCACCAATTGGTATAAATGGGCGGTAAGGCTGGGCTTTTCTTTTCTACTTGCTTCATATTCTCTACTATTTTTATGTTTCCGGTATATGTTACGCACCTTGCCTCCAGTCTTGGGGAGATAAGATGGGTCGTGATGATAAAGATGATGATGATGATGATGATGATGATGATGATGATGATGATGATGATGATGATGATGATGATGATGATGATGATGATGATGATGATGATGAGATGATGATGATGATGATGATGTGAGATGATGATGATGATGATGATGATGATGATGATTATGATGATGATGATGATGATTACGATGATGATGATGATGATGATGATGATGATGATGATGATGATGATGATGATGATGATGATGATGATGATGATGATGATGATGATGATGATGATGATGATGATGATGATGATGATGATGATGATGATGATGATGATGATGATGATGATGATGATGATGATGATGATGATGATGATGATGATGATGATGATGATGATGATGATGATGATGATGATGATGATGATGATGATGATGATGTGATTACAAACTCTCAAACATAGTCCTGATGATGATGATGATGATGATGATGATGATGATGATGGTGATGATGATGATGATGATGATGATGATGATGATGATGATGATGATGATGATGATGATGATGATGATGATGATGATGATGATGATGATGATGATGATGATGATGATGATGATGATGATGATGATATATATATATATATATATATATATATATATATATATATATATATATATATATATATATATATATATATATATATATATATATATATATATATATATATATATATTAAAAGCTTTCATAAAGTACTTGTAATTTGTACTTGTGTATTTCCTGATAACTAGAACACTGTACTTTTACTTTAATCCAAATATGGAGTACTTGGTACTTGTACTTGAACAATTCTAGAGTACTTGTAATTGTACTTGTACTTGAAAAATGTACTTGAACCCAACCCTGATATATATATATATATATAT
>JABUQX010145075.1:45000-48889 GCA_015478945.1 Trachelipus rathkii | reverse complement strand
ATTAATATTACACACAATAATAATAATATTATTATTATTATTATTATTATTATTATTATTGTTACAAACATATTACTTATTAACATTATTTCAGCATTTATTCTTATCCTTCAGTCAACCGCCACAAATATGAAAATTTTAACCACATAATATTATTTTAATTATTATTATTATTATTATTATTATTATTATTATTATTATTAGTTATTATTATTATTATTATTATTATTATTATTATTATTATTATTATTATTATTATTATTATTATTATTATTATTATTATTATTATTATTATTATTTTTATGAATTATACCATGAAGAAAGGATATTAAATCTTGAAGAATTGATTCATCAGTTTAAGTATTCTTAAGAATTGCCTCTAATATTTCAAACCTTATGATAAAATTTATTTTTGAGGTTGCTGATATAAACATAATTTATATTCATATTTTATCAAATTGCATTGATGCAATTTCAAAATATTGCTGATTTTTTAAGCAATTTAATTCTATAAGTTGATATGAAAAATTATTATTATTATTATTATTATTATTATTATTATTATTATTATTATTATTATTATTATTATTATTATTGTTATTATTATTATTATTATTATTATTATTATTATTATTATTATTATTATTATTATTATTATTATTATTGTTATTATTATTATTATTATTATGATTATTATTATTATTATTATTATTATTACTATTATTATTATTATTCCTATTATTATTTTTATTATTATTATTATTATTATTATTATTATTATTATTATTATTATTATTATTATTATTATTATTATTATTATTATTATTATTATTATTATTATTATTATTATTATTATTATTATTTATTATTATTATTATTATTATTATTATTATTATTATTATTATTATTATTATTATTTTATTACTACTACTATTATTATTATTAATTCATTTGTTTCAACCTCCTCCTGCTTTTCTGATATTCATTTGTTCCTTAATCTAGAGACTTGTAAAATAGTGGTAGGTATTAAATGATTGATTATTTGGATTCTGTTTGAGGTTTTATACTCCTCATGTGAAGCCCAAAAACTGAAAATAGCTGAGGCTTATTTCATAAAACATCTAAAACCAGACATTAACATAAAGTTCAATGTATTGTCCCTTAAGTTAAATATAATATGAAATGCTAAAATCTAAAATCTAAAATCTAATTTGTAATTTAATTTTTTTAAATCTAGTGTTAAAATAATTCATTCTATTGTAAGAATCAAAACTCTGAAGATGTCCGAGGTTTACGGACGAAACCGGTCAGGATCTAATAAATATAAATATGCCTCTTACTTTCTTTGCAAATTATTCTCTAGATTAATATTAAGGAAACTAAATGAATATCAGAAGAAAATATTTAGGGAGTTGGAAGCAAAAAGTAAAACTTATGTCAAAAGCTGATGTGAATTTCATATTATTATTATTATTATTATTATTATTATTATTATTATTATTATTATTATTATTATTATTATTATTATTATTATTATTATTAATATTATTATTATTATTATTATTATTATTATTATTATTATTATTATTATTATTATTATTATTATTATTATTATTATTATTATTATTATTATTATTATTATTATTATTTATATTATTATTAATATTAATATTAATATTAGTAGTAGTAGTAGTAGTAGTAGTAGTAGTAGTAGTAGTTCTAGTAGTATCAGTAGTAGTAATAGTAGAACTAGTTGTAGTACTATCAGAAGTAGTAGTAGTAGTTATAGTAGCATTTTTATTATTATTATTTGCAATTGTAATAGTAGTAGTAGTAGTTGTTGTTGTTGTTGTTATTGTATATATATATATATATATATATAGTTATTATATATATATATATATATATATATATATATATATATATATATATATATATATATATATATATATATATATATATATATATATATATATATAAATATATATATATATATATATATATATATATATATAGTTATATATATATATATATATATATATATATATATATATATATATATATATATATATATATATATATATATATTTTTTTTATTTTTTTTTTATAAATTTTTTTGCTCTGCAGAACATAACAACACTGTTATAAAAAACCAGCTTCCATGATAATTAATATTAAAATTAATATTAAAATTATTAATTATTATTAAAATAATAATAATAATTAATAATAATAATAATAATAAAAAAAAAATAATAATAATAATAATAATAATAATAATAATAATAATAATAATAATAATAATAATAATAATAATAATAATAATAATAATAATAATAATAATAATAATAATGGAAAAAAAATACCAAATTATATAATGATAAATCATAATTTTTGACATTACTCAATTTAAAACTTCATTTTAAACATTTTTTTCAGCCATTTGTGGTTTATTTGAAAAAAGTTTAAATATTTATTTAAAGTTTAAAACCTCTCCTTGATGCCAGTCAAGGTTTTTTAAACTGCATTACATTAAAATGACAGTAATAACGAAGAATTTAAAATTAATGTAATATTAATAACATCAAGAGTAGATCATTCTGATTTTAAAATTTCAATTACTGTCGTAAATGATTGATGTCGTTTTAGTTGCCTTAAAAAGAAAAAAAATCAGCTATAGTGAATAACAAGATGAATAAGTAGAACAATAGGAAGACGAAGAAGAACGATAGCATGAGTAATAGCCGTTTGAAGAATAAGGAGAATATGTTAAACGGGATGAACAACGGAAACAATAAAAAGAACATTGAGAATAAGAAATCAAAAATAATAAGAAGAACAGGAAGTAAAATTGGAATTTTTATCATTTTTATTATTATTATAATTAATAATGAATAAATGCCGCTATAATGAATAACAAGATGAATAAGTAGAACAATAGGAAGAATAAGAATGATAGCATGAATAATAGCACTTTGAAGAACAAGGAGAATAAGTTTAACAACAAGAACAATGGATACAATAACAAGAACATTGGAAATAATTAGTCAAAGATGATGACAAGAAGAGGAAATAAGACTGAAATAAGATGAACAAGGATGAAAGCAAGAAGCGCACGGAAATAACGGAAAATAACATGATGAACAATGGAAATAAGAAAATAAAATCATGAAGAGTAATGGGAATTAAAAGAATAATAATCTTAAGTAGAGGAAGATCAATGAAAATATGAAAAACTAGGAGAACATATAGGAACAATAAAAACAATAAGAAGAACATGAGGAACTAGAACTAAAATTAGAATAATAGCATTGAAAATAGTAAGAAGAACAATAAGAATAATGAGAGCAATGAAAATAGCATGAAGAACAAGAAAAACAAGGAGAATAATAAGAAAAGCAATGAGAATAATAAGAACAATGAGAATATCAATAGGAACAAAAAAATGAGAATAAAAATGCAAACAAAAAGAACACTAAGAATAACGAAACAATGAAAACAGATCAGGAATAAGAAGAAAAAATGATGTGATTTTTTTTCCTTTCTTAAAATGGATGAAAATAGATTTAAAGTGGTTTTTGTTTTTTTATTCTAATATATTGGGAATTTGTAAATTAAATAATAAAAAACAACTTACATATATCACTCAAATTTTAGATATTTTATAAGATAGCGAAAATTTTGGATACTAAATTAAAAGAAAATTCAATCCTCTTTAGTTCGATAATGGTTTAAAGCTATTTATTAATTTCGTTATGGTCAGAAATTCAGAATATATATAAATATATATATATATATATATATATATATATATATATATATATATATATATATATAAAGAGCAGTAAATATGTTGAATATATAGTGTATATATAGAGAGAAAGCAGTT
>JABUQX010145075.1:22500-32500 GCA_015478945.1 Trachelipus rathkii | reverse complement strand
ATTTGGATGGAGTATTAAAAGAGCTTAAGGTAAGGGTATCAGGAGAGGGTGTTAGACTTTGGGTGAATGTAAGGGAGTGAAGGGTGTCTTGCTTATTGCATTTACATGATTTGGTTTTGCGTGGGGAATTAGGAAAAAATTTGAGAGGATTGGTATATAGGTAGGTTTAGCAGGGTGTATAAAGAGAGGGGTTTGAAAGTAAATACAGATAAGAGCAAGGTGAGGGTGGTAGGTTAAAAGAGTCTGCAGTGTGAAAGCATGTGGATGGTAAGCAACTGAAATAAGCATCTGAGTTTAAGAATTTAGGCTATATATTGAATGAAAAGGGAACGGGTGATGCTGAGTGCAGTACAAAAGTTGTGATTGGTGGGAAGGTAGTTTGTATAATTAAATTTTTGGCGAAGCAAAGACACTAAGTCTTGAATACGCTAAGATTCTGCTCGAAGATGTGTTATTATCGGTGTTATTATATAGTAGCGAAACTATGATGTTGAATAAGAGGTATAGATCTAAAATGCAGTCTGTTCAGGAGGATAATCTTAGGGGCGTGATAGGTGTGAGGAAAAGTGAATGAAGGAAAGGAATGTGAATTTAGCACAAGTGAGAAGAATGGTAAATACACAACATAACATAACATAACATAACATAACATAACTATAACATAACATAACATAACATAACATAACATAACAACATAACTATAACATAACATAAATATAACGTAAATATAATATAAATATGCAATAGAACATAACATAACATAACACAAAACATAACATAACAACATAACACATAACATAACATAACATAACATAACATAACATAACATAACATAACATAACATAACATAACATAACATAACATAACATAACATAACATAACATAACATAACATAACATATCATAACATAACATGCCATGACATGACATAGCAACAACATAATAGTAGTAAATCACGTGGTTTTATGAAGAAGCATGCCTGTGTGTCTGTCTCAGGGAATGAGACCTGTCATTGACGAGATGCCACAGAGGATGACTGTCGCTGTGTGTGAAGCTTCAGGAAGGATTGTGACCTTGATGGTCTGGCACTTAAGGGGGTGAAGGGAGGCTATGAGGGCTTTTCTTCTTTGACTCTGGTCGTGGTCTTCAAATTAACTATTGTTTTTATGGTGCATTTTTGCGAACCCCACCCCAGTTCTGTGGAATCATGGGGCAGCTGATGGTGAGATATATATATATATATATATATATATATATATATATATATATATATATATATATATATATATATATATATATATATATATATATATATATATATATATATATTGTAGCAAATTATATGAACCTGGCGGAAATATCAAAAAAATCTGAACAAAAATATATAAATTTTTAAAAAATTAATAGAATGCTTTTAGATCATATATATATATATATATATATATATATATATATATATATATATATATATATAGTATAAATATAGGAGTACATATATATATATAGAAAGAGCATATATATATATATATATATATATATATATATATATATATATATATATATATATATATATATATAAAAAAACAATTTAAAAACACACAAGAACAAAAAAAAAAAAACAAAATATTAAAAATTAAACAGCAGTTTACGTTTCGAGACACAGGCGCGCATGCATCGTTTCCAGAGCCCGTTTGCGCACTTCTACGTCACGTAAACGTCACAGTCAGGCGCCCGTTGTTAAATCCTCGATTTCGGGAATTAATAAACGGGCGGGCTGCGGAAGGATACTTTGTTTACAAACAAATTTCTTTACAAAACATGTGTCGGAAATGGCTTGCCAAAAGTTTTTTAATATTTTAGTTAACTTTTATTTTAAGGATACTAATTATATCGTATCATTTCATAAAATAGATACATATAAGTATAAGAGTATTGTTTCCAATTGTCAGCTGATCCGATGGGCGCGCTTGGATGTTTCCAGGTACTCAAATTTCCTGTTCTCTGATTGGCTATTATAATTTTTTTCAATTCGAAGCGTTTCCGAGTCGATTTTGCACACGGGCTGCACTCGGGCTTCTGGAAACGCAGCTAATTTCTTGGACGTAGAGAAAACACTCCTTCTAAAAAGGTAGAGCGAGCCTTCCTCACAGCGATTCTTTGACACCAACCAAGACTGGTAGTATGGAAAAAATATATAGTTAATTTCCTATATAGGAAAAAATATATAAATGTTTCTATTTAGATTAAATCTCTTCTAACTACTTCTTCGACTTAAATTTTTATAATATAACAAGAAGTTGTAAGATAAATAAGGTAACTATAAATAGTAAATTATCGGACTTGGCCTTTATTTTTATTCCTGGGATTTAGGTGCTAGGAAATTGAATTCTGAATTTATTATTACAATTCTGCTTAGCGTACAAACACTAATTTGTACGAAAACATACCTTAAATTACAAACCATCCTTTCTTGGTCATCAAGATGTTAATTGATTGATGTTGAATTAGCGATCTTACCACTTCCCTTTAGCTTGCAGAAGGATGGCCATCCAAGCTTTTCAAACTTCCATTGACTTCGTGATAAACCTTAAGTGCATTTTAAAAGAATTATTAATTTACAAATATATATACGTTTATTATTTTTAATGTTAAATTTAACAATTAAATATTGTTATATCTAGCACTTTAAATTATGTATGTTATCACAGCATTATATAACTTCTTTTCACTGGAATCTAAGAACTGTTATCTGAGAACTGCAATCTGAAAACTGTGAACTGTGAACTTTTATTTTTATTATCCAAACGAATTTACGTTGCTGGAATAATTTGCTTGGTTGTATTCTTGTACAAAACTACTTGTATGCTTTTATAATTTTCCAGCACCTATATATGTAAATAAGAAAAGCTTTCTTTTCCTTTAGGAAAAATTCTTAACATACATACATAGTATATAGTAAAGAGAAAAAGGGTATATTTAGATATATATATATATATATATATATATATATATATATATATATATATATATATATATATATATATATATATATATATATATATATATATATAGACATTTATAATATTGGCTCCGTTAATATTAGGTTAGGTTAATTTAGGTTAAGTTTGGTAGGTTAGGTTAGGTTAGGTTAGGTTAGATTAGTGTTTAGCTGTTAGGGTTACCCAAAATTTAATGTATTTACCTTAAAATTATTAAAATAACGATACATTAATTATTGATTTTTGCGCTCCTGGAGTCACACACTTATAAATATATATATATATATATATATATATATATATATATATATATATATATATATATATATATATATATATATATATATATATATATAAAAAATTTATATATATATATATATATATATATATATATATATATATATATATATATTGACTTACTGAAGATCTATTAACTTTCTTTCAATATTCTTACCAAAGGAATATATCAAGTAGATTGTTTAACATTTTTCCCTAAGCATATTTTTTCAAAGTAATTTTAGAAAAGTTGAAATTTGATGAACAAACATTAATCTTAAACTTTTGAATGGAATATACAATATTAATTTTTTTTGGTTTTTTATGATTCTTTTTACTGATTTCTTTTTCTTTTTCTTTTTAAAAAGAAAGAAAAAACATTAATGTTTATTTTGAAGAATTTTTAAAATTAAGTATCTATCTATCTATCTATCTATCCATCCATCTATCTATCTATCTATCTATCTATCTATCTATCTATCTATCTATCTATCTATCTATCTATCTATCTATCTATCTATCTATCTATCTATCTATCTATCTATCTATCTATCTATCTGTCTATCTATCTATCTATCTAATATATATGGTATATATATATATATATATATATATATATATATATATATATATATATATATATATATATATATATATATATATATATATATATATATAAGGTTTATTTTTTTATTTCGCCAAGATTTAGGGGGCAAGATCCCTATTCAAGGAGGGGGTGTTAAAATCAACAAAAATTCAACTAACGCAAATTATTACGCAGATGAGCACAGACGTGAAATTTTTAGTATTTATTTTATTTTGATCAGGAAACACAGAAGATGGAAGAGAATTCCAGAGAACAGAGGTGGCAGGAAAGAAGGAGGCACCGCAGCTAACTAGTCTGGAGCGCTGCTGATATCACACAAAACTCATGTGCCGACACAGCACCCCTTGTGCCACGAGGGCGTCGTGGAGGTGGCACGCGAGTGGAAAGCTCCCTCGAGCACCTGCCCACTTGCCGCTATGGTACCTATAGAAAAGAGATAAAGCACCAACATCGCGCCGCAAAGATAGAGAGTCAAGTGAACTAGAAAGAATAGGACAGTTATAAGTCTTGACTGACCCTATCCAAAAGCCGCGAAACCTGAGCCCCCCCAGGAGAGTAGTAATTCACACAAGGGCGGAGGGAAGCCTTTGTATAACTGGAGTAACTGTGAAGAGGAAAAAAAAGTCTGGCAGTCTAAACAGAACTCCCAGTTTTTTGAGGCCGCCCTAGCAACCGTTGTGATGGGAGGTTTCCAAGACATTTTTGTTTATGTTAAGGCCAAGGATGTTTATATTATCAACAGGAGAGAGAGAACCGTGGAAAGAGATAGGAAAGTTAGAAGGTATGTCTTAGAGAGGGAGACGAAGTTGAGTTTTCTAAAGAATTGAATTTCACAAGGTTTAGACGACCCCACCCGGAAATTCCATCCAGATCAGCGAGAATAGAATCGGAAAGATTAAGACGAGAGGCAATTCTAGAAGTAAAAGAGCGAGCAGAATTGAAATGAGTTGAAGAAAGAAGGGGAGTTGAGTCATCGGCATAAGAGTAAATAGAGTTAGATGTGCAGGTGTGAGAAGATTATTAATGAAAAGTAGGAATAAAGTGGCCCTAGCACAGAACCCTGAGGAACACCACTATTGACAGAAAAGGGAAGAAGAAGTCGCCCCATCAACAACAGCCGATATTGAGCGATTTGAAAGAAAACTAGACATAAGTAAGCAAAGAGAAGGAGGAAACCCAAAGGAGGGGAGTTTGGAGCAGGGACGCGTGCCATACCCGGTCAAAATGTTTTGGATATGTCAAGTGCCACCACGCAAGTCTCCACGTAGTTCCTAAGGGCGGAAAACCATAAACTGTAAGATAGGAAAGTATATCGCCAGTGTAGACCTCGAGCGCCGAAAACCGTACTGGCGATGGAAAAGAAGTGAATGGTGATTCCAGATGATCTAAGAAGTGAGAGTTGAGAAGAGTTTCAAAAATCTTAGATAGAAGGCAAGAGCTATAGGGCGATAGTTAGAAGGATCAGAGCGGCTTCCTTTTTCGGAATAGGTTGACATGTGCGTGCTCCAACACTGAGGGAAAAAGTTAGTATTGAGATGAGAATATATAGCTGAACGAGGGGGCGGGGATAAGAAAGCACACCCTCAAAAACCTCGAGGAATGGCCATCCGGGCCACCCGCCTCCCTAACGTTCAGATTTCCAGGAGCCCATGCACCCGATTGAATGTAATCGAGAGTATCTATCTATTATATATATATATCTATCTATTGTTCTCTTCTTAATGAAATCATTTTGTATGCCATTCTATGGAGCTAATTTATGGATGAATAAGTATAATATTAGTCAAGTTTACAGACAGTTTGAAGTTAGCTTTCACAATGCTTTAAAAAAAGTTTATGGAATTTCGAATAGGAGTAGTAATCATTTTATTTGTAATTCATTGGAATGGCTCATGTTTGATCATTATTTAAACAATTTGAAATTATGCACTGTATTTAGATTATTTAATAAGCCATGTAACTTTGTTTATAAAAATGTAATATTGAAAAGGGGTATTTTAGTTAAAGATATTGAAGAAACATTTGCAACTAAATATGGAGTCATTAATTTATTTGATAATGATTTGGATGCACTCAAAGCGAGAATAAAATTTGTTCAAAATAGGGAGGATCCATTAAGATAACATAGGGGGATATGATTTTGTGTTAAATAAGTTTAATTATATAATATAATTTTATATTATGCAATATAATTTATTTTAATGTAATATATATTTTTTTAATGTACTCAGTGTACGAAATAAAGAAATAAAGACTAAAGACTATCTATCTATCTATCTATCTATCTATCTATCTATCTATCTATCTCTCATGTTAAATTTAAAAATAATGTATCAAATAGATGGAAGATAAAAAATGGTGTTAGACAAGGAGGAATTCTGTCACCTCTACTCTTTTGCATTTATATAGATGAACTTATAAAAGAATTGGTAAATAGTAAAATAGGTGCGAGATTAGGTATGAGCATGTCTAATGTTGTTATGTACGCAGATGATCTAGTTTTGTTGGCTCCCTCAATAGAAGGACTACAAAAACTCTTAGACATAACGGAAAATGTAATTAAGAGATTATGCTTGAAATTAAATGTAGATAAAAGTACAGTGATTGCGTTTTGTAATAGATCAACTAAAAATAAGGATGAATTAGTTAAAGTAAAGATTTCTCAGGGTTTTCTAAAATGTTCTATGGAAACTAAATATCTTGGCTCTATTTTAAATAAAAATGTAGAAATAAAGACTAAAGACTATCTATCTATCTATCTATCTAGGAAAATTTAATGTTATTTTAAGAAGATTTGGTTCTTTAAGATCAGATATTGTTCTCTTCTTAATGAAATCATTTTGTATGCCATTCTATGGAGCTAATTTATGGATGAATAAGTACAGTTTAATATTAGTCAAGTTTACAGACAGTTTGAAGTTAGTTTTCACAATGCTTTAAAAAAAGTTTATGGAATTTCGAATAGGAGTAGTAATCATTTTATTTGTAATTCATTGGAATGGCTCATGTTTGATCATTATTTAAACAATTTAAAATTATGCACTGTATTTAGATTATTTAATAAGCCATGTAACTTTGTATATAAAAATGTAATATTGAAAAGTGGTATTTTAGTTAAGGATATTAAAGAAACATTTGCAACTAAATATGGAGTCATTAATTTATTTGATAATGATTTGGATGCACTCAAAGCGAGAATAAAATTTGTTCAAAATAGGGAGGATCCATTAAGATAACATGGGGGGATATGATTTTGTGTTAAATAAGTTTAATTATATAGTATAATTTTATATTATGCAATATAATTTATTTTAATGTAATATATATTTTTTTAATGTACTCAGTGTACGAAATAAAGAAATAAAGACTAAAGACTATCTATCTATCTATCTATCTATCTATCTATCTATCTATCTATCTATCTATCTATCTATCTATCTATCTTATCTATATCTATCTATCTATCTATCTATCTATCTATCTGTCTATCTATCTATCTATCTAATATCTATCTATGTCTATCTATCTATCTATCTATCTATCTATCTATCTATCTATCTATCTATCTATCTATCTATCTATCTATCTATCTATCTATCTATCTATCTATCTATCTATCTTTTAATGTTCACACCTCACGGGCATTGCCCAAGTCTAGGGGCGAACAGCTCGATGTACTTGCTGCCTAGAATCTGGGCGAGAGATCTATATCTAGCCTCTTCCTACGCCTGTTGTAAGCCCATAAAACCTCAATAAAGTTTCTCTTCTTTTCTCTCATTGGTATGATCCTGATTAGTTCAATGTCGTGGATAGATTTGACTATACAATAATGTGGCTTTTGCCTTCAAAGAAAGCAGGAAGCAGGACTGTAGTCATTCTTCTTACTGGTTTCGGTCCATGCTTGACCATTATATCTCTTTCAGAGAATGATAAATTGAAATAGGAATTATTACAATGAGCCGTATTTTGATGATGGTACTTGAGTAATGATTAGCATTTTTGGTATTTTTTACTTACGATAATTTCTCTTTGTATATGCAATAGGTTTGGATTTGTTTTTGAACAAATTTTCAAAAAAAGTTTTTGAAAATCTTAAAAATTTTCTATTGAGTATACAAAAATTATCTAAGTAAAGATGCATCTTGCCTGACTATACATAAGCCCTGAAAATTTGATGTTGATCGGATGGGTAGAAAAAAAAATATGTCAATTTTTCACTTTTCAAATTCAAAAAAAATGGGTTTGGAAATTGGACAACGCTGGAGCACAAAACTAAAAATTCGAAATGTAATCAGCATATTGTGGTAATGCACCCATCTATGGTATTTTCAAGTTTGAAGTCATTTCTAAAAAATCTGAAAGTTGATATGAAAATAGTCAAAAACATGGATTTTGAAAATTGAAAATTCTGACACAGTCACAGAAAAACACCGGAAACAAACGTTTTAGAGCGCAAAAAAAGCTACATTTTGGTGTTTATATAGTCAAAATCGGCTGAAAATTCCGAATTTTATGTCCATTTTTAGGTGGGGCTGAAAACGGGGACCAGCCCCAGCCAAATATTGGATCATGCCCTCAACGTAAATATTTGATTTGTACGTCTTCCACCACTTCTAAATTCACAATGATCTTCAACTATCAACCCCTCAGTCACTCGAGTCACTCTTCCCTATAACACAATAAACTAATTACCCTGTAGTTTTTACAGTTCCCATTATGTCTCTCACCTTTATACAAGGGTTCTATCACTGCTCTCCTACAATCCCTACACATCCCACAAAGGCTTTGTTGCGAAACTTGCATATCCAGACAATGACAATCAATCTCACCTCCATTATTGATCATTTCACCATTATTTCCATATTACCTATTCTTAAACTATCTCTCTCTACCACTTACCTTCTCCTAATAATTATCTCATCACCAAATCCACACACATTTGCTATCACCACTTCATCATTATCAATGTTATGCAGATTTTCGAATTGTTTCCTCCACACTTTCCTCAGGGCCATTTCCTCAGTCACGAAAGCACCATTCCTTTTTATTACTCATACAAAGATTCCCTTTACTTTCTTTCTTAACCTTCCAGAACAACTTCCTATTTCCTTGTAAGTCCTCATTCATCCTCCTTTCAAACTGTTCACTATTTACCTTCTTCCTTTTTTCTCGTGCGTATACAAGTTTTAGCCTTCCTATTTTCCTCCCAATATATTTCCAGACAAATTCTTTGCAAAACTTCGTCATTGGCTTTCTTTCCATTCAACCACACATCTTTTTTACTTTTTACCGCTTGCATCACTGCATATATGATATAAGAGAAGCATATATATATATTATTTTATATATATTATTATTCTATATATATATATATATATATTACATATTATATATATATATTATATATATATATTAAAATTGTTAATTTTTATATATTATTATTTATAGTCATTTATATATATATATTATTATTATATTATTTATATATATATATATGTATGCTTATATTATATATATATATATATATATATACATATATTATATTATTATATATATATATATATATATGCTATATATATATATATATATTATATATATATATATATACATACATACATATATATAGCATATATATATATTATTATATGTATATATAGCTATTGTTACAATATATATATATGATGTATACATGGTTATAAGTATATATATATTATATTATTATATACATATATATGATATAATATATATATAGGTTATGAGCATAAGAAAGATAGTAGGTTAGTAGAGAGTATATATAAGTATAAGATATAGAGTATGCTATATGAGTATATATATATAGTGAAATATATACATATATATACAGTATCAGCAATTTTCTCTATTTATGATTTTCAAAAATTCCCAAATAAACAAAAATATTCTAACAAAATAATAGCAATTACAAATCATTTTATTTTATTTTTATACAATAGCACCGAACAACTATTAAACATTAATTTTTAGAGACTTTTAGTCTAATATTCGAGTAAATCTGGCAACACTGTAGAAATAACTTGGACCCACGTGTATTAGTCCGCGCACGAGATTTTGACGAAATCATTCTGTGTATTAGTTTGGCT